>CABHPQ010147977.1:22619-42432 GCA_902168405.1 Peromyscus aztecus
AGATAGATAGATAGATAGATAGATAGATAGATAGATAGATAGATAGAACAGTTTGGGGGAAATTCACTTATTAGCTATTATGGTGGCTAAGAAATACCATAATACAGAAATGTTTTACTTTTATTTATTATGGTATGCTCCAGAAGCAACTAGAAATGCTTGCAAAGAATGCAGAATAATAATTCAGGTGAGGACAAAACTCCCATTTAAAACAAAACCCTCAGGTGATTCTGGGGTAGAAATCTTTGGACACTTTGAGAAATAATGGATGAGAACAATAACTTTAGATTAATTAATTGATGATCATATTTTATGAATGGAGACTCAGTTCAAATGTCATCAATAAGATCACCAGTTGGAGACGCTGGGTGCCCACGGCATGATTTGGTCCAAGACCAAAGGCCTAAGGACCTGGTGTAGAGAGTAGAGGCTGGGGATAAATCAACAACTATAGAATCTGGAGGTCTAATGTCCACGTGGAAAAAAGGAAAAGCCGAATGGACCCCAGCTCCAGGGAGGAGGGATGACTAGCTTGCCTGGTTCACCTCTACACTGTTTTTTGCTCCATCTAGACCACCAGCTCATTAAATGGTTGAAACCCTCATTGAGATGGATCTCCCAACTTAGTCTTCCAGACTCAGAAAAATCCCTGACTCACCCACCCAAAAATAATGTTTTTACCAGCATTCAATATTGCAGTGAGTTGACCTCTAAAATTTGCCATCCCATACTCCTTTTCTTCTTCCCATTTCCTCTTCCTCCTTTCCATATGGAATTAAGTGTAAAGTGCAAAATACTTTCAAATCCTAGACACATTTCTACTTTTAAAAAATGCACAAGTTTCCAATTCTTTAACATTTTTAGTCTATGGAACAAATTCATATTAAAATGACTATGCTTTATTAAACACAAACATGCTATCACAATAATCTGAAAGGCTGAGTGATATTATGGGTGGTACTGGGAAAATTGTTATTAGCTTAGAAAGCTGAAGAAGTCTGCTCTAGGCCTCAAATTTAGGCCGTAGAAGAATCACCATGGGTGACGAAGGTCATTCACTCGGCCATTAAGCTGTTCTACCTCCCCACAGACACAAGACATGGGCGTCCAAGGGATGCCTGTTCCAGGGCTTCGTTAACATTCCTCCACTGAAGTGATGATCATTATGGTTTTATCTCCTCTTAACTTATTACTTACAAGGTTGTTTAAGTCCTTTAAAATATTAAATATTTAATTAGTCCCATTACGACATTTCCCTGAGGCAAATAGTTAGCCCATATAATTGTTATGTTGGTTAAAAAGAAGAACAAAGGGAAGCTTAAGCATAAATTAACAATAATAAAGCAGACCATTACATTTCATGCCTGGACATTAACATGGACAACTCCCTTCAAGTAAAATTGTAAGTGTGATTATTACAATCGCTTTTTACAGATGACCTTACTGTTCACACTTTAACTGGGTCTCCATTCAGTCAAGATGGCCAGTCAATTCATTAAGATAAGATGATCATTCCCAAAGTGTCACCAGTCAATTCATTAAAGATAAGATGATCATTCTCAAAGTGTCGGTCAAAGAATTCTGTATGAGAATGACCTGAGGTTTTTCTCTCAAATGGAGACTTTTGTCCTCACAAAAACTGTGGTTCCACATTCTTAACAAACATTTGTAGGTGCTTCAAAATCCTTAAGGATGTGTCCTTATTTGAAATAACACACATAGAACATTGTTGTAAAATATCATTTTAATTGGGCAAAGATGTGTTACATTTCTTTATGCTGCAGAATATTACTTTAACTGTGTAAAGGTGTGTTACATTTATTTATGCTGCATTCATTTAACAATATAAGGACATGTGTTTAATTATGTAAAGACGTCTTAGATTTGTTTCACCTTGCCTGCCTGCGGCACCTGATGGTCTAATAAAGAGCTGAATGGCCAGTAGCTAGACAGAGAGAGGATAGGCAGGATTGGTAGGCAGAGAGAAGTAGAAGAAGAGAGGAGGAAACAAGGGGCATGCCCCGGGGCCAGCCACCAGCCAAACATGAGAAGCAGTGAAAGTAAGACATACAGAAGGAAGAAAAGTAAGAAGCCCTGAGGCCAAAGGTAGATAAAGAGAAAGAAACAGGTTAAGTTAAAAGAGCTAGCCAGAAATGAGCCAAAGGTAGGCCGAGCATTGAAACTAATAATAAGTCTCCGTGTCATGATTTGGGTAGTGGTCCAAAAGAAAAAGTCAAGAATAGAATGTTATTTTCTAAAATAATGGCTGGGAATTTATTTTCTTACCAGTTTGAAAATACCTTCAGAGTTGGACCCATACTTCATTCTATAAACATTCTACTCCTAGGCAGAGAATCCACAGCGAACCCGACCGAGCTTCATCACTGTTTAATGTCAAATGGCCTTAATATGGTTGACTGAAATTTTACTTTTTAAATTTGTGTTCAGCTAGTATGTGTCTATCCTCTTTAATAACCTTTAGCAATTCTAGATAAGACACTAAAAACTGCTTTCTTTTTAAAACAGACTTGAAAACATACTGGTGCCCTCCTTCATATAACGAAGAGGTTTTTCAGCCATGGGAGTTCCCACTAAGAGGAGAAAAACGCTCCTCAGCAGGATGTCAGCCTCCCTGCCAACATGCCTGGTACCCTGAGTCCACAACAGAACATTTTATCAGTTTAGTTTACATACTTAAGGGAAAATTCAAACTCATGGATTTAACACTAGCTAAAACTCCACTTCAGGTGTATCTACCATTCTGAGGAGGCTCATCTATGGGATTAGCATAAGATCCATTCAGACAAAGCTCTCACACTTTTGTCATGGTGTGCTGTTATTTGATCATTAAGAAAAACACACTGCAGTATACTGTTTTCAATGTCCCCAAAACTGCTTTACAAAATCTAACTTCAAAATGATGACCTTAGCATTTATTAAAGGCAAACAAAGTCATACTTAATGTTTTTTTTCAACAAAACTATTATGCTACCTTAAGAATTTTCAGACAAAGAGATGCTTGACGTTTTCCTTTGTATTTAGTGGCAGAAAAATACATTCCTGTCTAGATGAACATAAATGATTCCAGTCATTCTGCTTTGAAAAGCAGGTTGCTTCTTACATTTCCCTGCTTGACTTCACTGCCCAAAAGACGAGAATTCAGTTTTCAAGCACAGCAACTGATTCATTTGCATGACACAAGTGAGTTTCCCCTTCCTAAATCTGCTTCTATAATTTCTCTTTTATCTTGCCTCTTTTAAGTGAATTTTATCACTAGATGTAACTTCTCATGTTTGAAAGGCATAAATAAAGAAGGCTAAAAAAAAATAATAAGGCTTAGGCAAGCAAAAGGAAGTCTGGAGGGAAACTGTGACAAGATCACCTAGATATATGGAGAGAAAAAGCAGTTAGGACAGAATCAATTTTCCTTATTTTATGAGCACAAGGCCATTTTAACTGACAATAATTCCACCAAAACATATCACTAACAAACTACACAGACACAAACATAATACATGACCCTTGTAGACAAGCTTGAAACCACGTGTGGAAGCAGAACAACTGGCAGATACTTTAATTAAGTAAAAATCATAAAATCCCGGAGACTAGAGTCTTTGCCATGCCATGTATTTACCTATCTAAAACTACTTTTAAGAATCATACTTCTTGTCTGAACCTTTAATGTACATGCAAATCACCTGGGAATTGCCTGAAAGTGCAATTTTCCTTTGGATCCCGTAGTATTGAGACAGAGAATTTTAACGCACTGAAGTCTGAGGCAACTAGTTGGGACTGCAATGTTGAAGCGAGCCCTCGGAGATAATAAAGACTTAGTTAAATCTGAGCCTTGTCACTTGAGAAGTACATTCCATTGGCCATGTGGCTTACCCATCAGTTACCTCATCCTTTGCAACAGAATAGGATATGAAAAAATGAGAACATCATCAATTAAGACCCTCAGTAGACATTCTTTATTTGGATTTGCTTTGTTTATTTTTATTTGGAAGAATTTGTATTAATGTGAATTAATACCAATGGGGTAGTGTATGTTATTTCAACACATGCATAAAACATCCACTGATAAAATCAGTGTGAATTCTCTTAACATTTGATGTTTGAGATCTTCAACCTCTTGCTTGAGAACATCCTACATTATGGATAAATATAACCTATGGTGTAGGTTTTTGTGAAGTTCAGCTGCCCTACCCACAGTCCTGTGAAACACCAGAACTTCCTGTTGTAACCTATCTGTGTTTGTGTACCTGTGTTACACCTTCTCTTTACTGAAGTTTATTGAGAATCAGAAAGTTTGTCTTTGTCATGAAAGACACCACCTTAAGGATTTAATACAAAATAAAAACCTTGAGTCTATTGAAAACAATTTTCTATGTGAAAGGTCAAAATTAAGGCTTACATGTGGTGGTGGGCATGTGTTGTTCAAATGAAGTTACAGTCATTCCATGCCTCTCTAACTAAATAAGTGGATAATGAAACCTTGGAGTATTATTCTAGTTTTAGCCTAATAAGCATCTCAAAATAAGGTAAAATGTTCAAGGTCTGAGACATCTTTGAAAAAGGACTCCATATTTAAAGAGGGAGGGGTGTAGCAGAAGCAAGAAGCTAAGACTCTCAAGCCTGAGGTTGCTTTATGTGATTTACATACAAATCCTCGTCTACATCTTGTCTAGAGGCAAAAAATAGAAAATACGCTCAAAATGAGGCTTTTCACTTCCAACTCCATAGGACAAAGCAAAGAATGAATCAATAAACACACAAAGAGAACTCATACAACTTCACAGACTGTGGTAACTTGGATGACTTAATTAAGCACTGTGTTACTAATCCTGAGAAGGGCATCATCCTAAAAAAAAGTTTCTAACAACACTCATGACAGTTTCTTGTGGGGTTTTCAATCAATTTTTGATATGGGGTTATTTTCAGGGTTCAGGAAAAACAGTTCTTTCCATTTTGAAAAATCAAACTCTAGCATGAAATATACAGAAACCTTGGAGAGTTTCTGTCTAATAAGTAGAAATGGTATTTTGCTATACCTAAAGTATGATGAAATCTTTGAAACTGCAGAGCCAGAAGCAAAGCCCTCAGGAGACTAATAACACTTTAACATTTCCCATTCGCATATGAATGTTAATTCCACTCTCTGAAGAGAACCACCAAAATGGCATCCATTAAGATTAAAACCATATTACTATAGAATGGGAAATTTATATGTATGCTTCCTATAAAATGCAAATATTACCAGAGAATGGGTCTCCACTGAGTTCTCTCTGTACCTATTCCTTGGCAGAGTTAAATCACACTGGTGAAGCCCTTTCACAAAGGTGGTATAAAATTATAAAGTAGCAGGCACTTGCTGCTCGGCTGCCAAGGTGGCCCCACAGGTTGCTGACAACTCTGTACACTTCTGATGAATGCGCACACGTGGAACAAGAGCTGGGTTCTGGTGATGGAGGCCAGCAGGAGGCAGTTCAGAATTCAAAGCCTGGGAAAATAGAAGAGGCTCCTGTAAAACCTATCTTCTAAATGAGGTTACCTTGTCCTTGTACCAGGCATTGTACTTGTTTAAGTCCCCTGAAGAATGTGATTGGCGTTGGCTTTTCCCCCAGGACTAGAAGGTAGGAAACCATGCAATTTAAAAAAAAAAAAAAAAAAAAAAAAAATAACAGATTTTAAAAAATTTTACCATTACATTTTCCACTATGTTTTTCAAACAATTATTTTAATGGGTTTTTAGATAAAGCATTATGTAACAAAATTAATGTTTTTCTCAGGTGCTATCAAAATGCTTCTGCCCACTAAACATGTGGGGTTTTTTTCCGCCATAATCAGCAGTTCTCCAAACTGTCAGATACTAACTCAGGGTCCTTCGTGCCATTCAACCCTGACAAAATCTGCAGAGAGCTGGCTGGCATCACATCCCACAGGCTAAGGGCTCAGTCCCACAAGACTGCTCCACTTCAGATACCAACTATAAGACCAGGCTCCCAATACTTCTCACCTCCAGCTACAAATCAAAGGGACAAGAAAAACGGCTTCACCCATGGAGCATCCTTAGCTGAGCTATGTTGATATGGCTAAAAAAAAAGAAGGAAAACAAATTATATTTAATTGCATACAAAAATCATAAAATCCCATAAAATCTAAGTCTTAAAAAACAGACAGCTTATTGATGCTTCTAAAGCAACCTGAGCTACAAAAATGAATGTTTGACCTTCCGGGGCAGTGGTGACTGTTGTTCAGGGAAGGGCGAATGAAGATTGTCTTGTAATATAGATGAAAGGTCTGTCTCAGAGAAGCCTTGGGAAGAGTAAGTGCCAGTCTGCTTGGGCAGGAGTTGTCAAGCTCCAGTTTGCTTTGCTGTGGTCTAAGTTAATCTTCACTGGTTGATCAATATTCCAAGGCAGATTCCTAGCAGCTCAGTTCCTTTTGAAGGAGCTCAGAAAGCCATTGACTTCATTGCTGAAAACTGTCCCCAAAATGCTCATGGTTCTGAGAAGTGAACACCAAAATGTCATATTTTAGGAGGTCATTTTTTGAATGTCTCTAAAAAAGCCAAGGTCGTCCCACGAGCCTCTGTCCAGGTTCACGAACTAGATGGATTCATAAAGCCCATGAAAACACTTGTTTATGATTATATATAAAGGATAGAAATGAGCTACCAGATGAAGATGCACACCAGCAAGGCCCCAAGAGCCCCTGCACACTAATTCTATAAACGTGTCCTCTGGGAAAAGCTTTGAAGACTGTATTGGATAGTCATGATCAATTATTCACTCAGTCTTCAGTTCCTCTCTCTGGAGAATAGGGGAGTGAGTGAAAGTTCCGCACTTGCAATCATAGTTTAGAGTTTCTGATGGCCAGCCCTTATTTACTGGCCCAAGAAAAAGACTCTCTGATCATCCAGGAGATTCCAAGGGAAATTAAGAGCTCAAGTCAGTAACCAAGGACAAGGCAGAATAAACACAAACTTCTTAAATCACAACATCCTAACTATAATGTCCTAGCTAATAGTGATTAGTTAATAGTTTGTCTACGGGAATTATAGGAGGAATAGTTAGAAAGACTATAAATTTGAGAAGTAGTAAAGCATGAGAGGAAAGAACGGCAGAACAGCCCAGATTTACATGGTGTTTTATATCCTAACTCAAGATCACAAACATAAGTAAAATTTGCATCGACCCAATTTTACAATGAGAAAATTGGGGCAATGAGGTATCTCAAGAGTATCTATGAGGCCCCACAATGCAATTTAATTCCAGATGGTTTGGTTGCCCAGACATTACACTCTACTCCCTTTCACTCACTCAAGTGTTATCTTGAGTCTGTTTCAATTCACTGCACAATACAAATATGTGAAATGAATGAAAGCTTTCTATGTTCTCCCCATAATCCTAATCTGCTAAAGAGAAGGTCCTGGAGGGGAAGAGCTGGCATATTATCTTATCCTAATCCATACTACCTATCGTGATGCCAGTGATGTAGGGAAGACAATAGTTTTTGTTGAATTCATAATGGCTCAATAGAGTTTCAGACTCTACACTAATACATTCATATTATATATTCAATAACTAGAGTTACATTGTAAAGTGAGGGATGGTAGATGTAGTTCTCTACCCAGTCTCAGCTCTATGCAGTGATCTAGAATAGTGAATACGGCCACTAATTGAATTATTCAGTTTCTCTTACCAAGCTGCTAGTGAGACACAGAATAGAAATATTGAATTATATTTTATAAAAGAAGACCTTCTGTTGCAAACAGAAGTTTCCTTGATAAGGTATGACTACTGTACTTATCTAGGGGTATAAGTACAAATGTTTATATATTGTTAGGCTTTCTGTGGTTTAGTAAATTAGAGGTTATAGGTTCTCCTCCAATAAACAGACTTCCCTAGCACTGAGTAATTAGCTAGGTTTCCAGTACTAGGCATGGTTTCTCTCTTATTGAGTGGGTCTTAAGTTCAATTAGAAAGCTGTTGGTTACTGCCAAGGTACGCATGCCACTGCTGCATCCTTAGGGTTATTGTGCCATGCTGGTCATCGATGTGGTTCATAGGGATCGTAGCTGGGTAGAAATGTTGGTTGCCTCTCTCCTTTGGAAGCTTGCATGCTGTGTTTTGGAGATCACTACAGAAAACCATAAACAATCAAAATGCAGGATTGTGAACCTAGTCCCAGTGGATAAAACTGCAGAACACTCCAGTGCTTAAGGCTCAGGAAACACTATGGAAGAGGGGCCAGAATGATTGTAAGAGGATCAGGGAGTTTGCTGTGAGATTTTTTTTCCTAGTAATGTCCCAGAAGCCACACACATAAAGTCTCACCAACATGACTGCCCAAACATGAACTGAACAAGGATGACACCAATAGACATGGATGGAGAAAAGCCCACTAGGCATTACCCCTACATGGAAAAAAACCATAGGCAACTGAGAAAAGCTTGGAATGGGAGAGGTGATCTTTCCTAGGGAAGAACACACCAACTGGTTATCCAATGTCAAATGGCCAGCCCTGAAAAAAATACATATAAGTAACATTGTATGGACTGAACCAGTTATATTTAAGAATATGTATGTATATACATATACACATGCATATGCAGTAACAATTAGTGAAAAAGAGGCCATAAATTTGAAGGAGTTGGGGAAGATATATGGAGGGATTGGAGAGGAAGGGGAAGGGAGAAATGTTGTAATTATATTATAATCTCAAAGACAGAGAAGAAGAGAAGGAGGAGGAAGAAACCCTTATTTCTACAATAATAGATTCCTAGAGAAATGCTGTTATAGAAAACAAGATAATGTAATCATTTCCATCAAAATGAAGACAACTAAGGAAATACACAAAACAAAGTTGAATACAAATTAGGCATATAACCTGTGCTTCTCAAAGCTGCTCAGTAAAACATTCATGGAGCAGAGGAAATGCTTTCATTTGGACACAGCTAAAAGCACTCTGCACTATGGCAAAAAATCATTGAAGTCTCTATTTCACCTTTAAATCAATCATTGTTATGCTGTAACATAATTTGTTTTGATACAAAATGCTTTGATCTCTCATCAATACGTGACTGAAAGACCACCAGTTTTGCCTTTAGCCTCCAGTAGTCATTGGACTATGTTAGCTTGAGAAAACAGAGATCACAGCAGCTGGTCAAGACTTTTACTGAGAAACCCAAACATTTAGAATCAGTCTAAAAATACAGAGAATGAGATATAAGGACCAAATGACCACAATGAAATCGCAGAGATTCTGTGTGAGATATCCTTAGTAAGCACATAAGCAGTCACAGATGAAAGTCAACACATACTAAGGCTAGTGCTGATCAATACCATTTATGTTCAAAATGTCTCTATTTTACTGATGCACTGTGGAAGGGTAACATTTCTCCAGTTCCTGATTTTTGGCCATCTGATTTTTCTTTACCAATGAAATGTTACTGGACATCACTTGTGCAGATTCTAGGTAAAAGCATTAATGGGCAACATGGAATTTTCCCTTCTTCCTCTTCCTCGCCACACCAACTAGAGAAGCCATCTGTTCTAAAGAGTGCAGTTCCAGGCTAATTCCTCTGCCTGCACTGCCAGGTTGTCACCCAGAGATAATTCTGTCAGCAAGAGTCACACACATGCACATTCGACTCTAAGAAGACATAAATCTTTGTTGCATTGAACCACTGAGATCTTGTTACTACAGCACAGCCTTCTCACTATCCCAGATGTTATACTCAAATAGACCAAGCTCCATGAGTAGTAAATATCCCTGTCTCATTTATCAGCCCTGAGCTATAAAGCAAAATCTATGAGCAATATGGTGGTTTGTATTCTGCCAAATAGTTTTGGCTAAATTGATGCATAAACTGCTCATTTTAGAATCTGTCTAATTGGTTATTTAGAAGTGCATAAATAGCCAAGAATGCTTTTAAAACCACTCCATTGCTTATAATGAGAAAAACTACAATATTCTACAAATTCCTTTACTGCCGTAGAAAATATTGGTAAATAGACCTTCTTAAAAGTTTATTTCCATGTACTATCAGTAAATTATAACAAAAAGCAAATAATAAATAAATACATAAATATTTATAATGTGTAAATAAAGTGTCAAAAAATAATCAGAGTCAATTTTATTAACTAACTTTCAAAATTCTTATGTCTCTGGTATTTACATCTCAGTCAATTTTGGAAATTATATAAATTAATTCTAAGCATTACACCTATCTATGCCAGGATTCTTAACCTTAACACTATTAATTTTTCAGGCTTGCTTTTCATGAGAAGAAAAGGTGTTTGCTTATCCCTGATCACTACACACCTGTTTCCAGCAGCAGCTTCTTGGTTGTGATTTTTAAAAACAAGTCTTCAAATATTACCAATGTCTCCTTGGTGGACATGTTTTAGTTTGCTTTCTGTTGCTGTAATAAAGACCATGACCAAAAGCAACTTGATGGGGAAAGGGTTTATCCAGCTTTCATGTCCTGGTCAAAGTCTATCACTTGGGGAACCTGGGCAGGAACCTGGACACAAGAGCTGAAGCAAAAACTGTGGAGGAACACTGCTTACTGCCTTGCTACTTGTGGCTTGCTCAGTTCATTGTCTTATGACTCGGAACCACATGACCAGAGGTGGCTCCACCTACAGTGGCCTGGACCCTCCCACATCAATCATTAATCATGAAAATGCCCTACAGACTTTCCCACTCACCAGTCTGATGGAGGCATTTTCTCAGTTGAGGTTCCTTTATCCAGATGACCATATCTGTGTCAAGTTGACACAATCTAACCAGGACAGAAGCGATGTCACAAAAATCCCCAACTGAACACCACTAATTTACTCTAGTAGTGCTTGAAAAATAAAATGTCAAAACTCAGGCTGGGGAGACAGCCGTGTTGGTAAAGTGCTTGCCAGACAAGCACAGGGACCTAAATTTGATCCCCAGAAACTATGTTTCAAAAATAAAAATAAAAATCAGGAATGGTGGTGTGTACTTGTGATCCCAGATTGGAAAGATAGAGACAGACAGATCCCTGAGGCTTGTTGGTAGACACGCTTAGCCTACTCTGTGAGTTCCAGGCCATTGAGAGCCCCTGGTCTCAAATAAACAAAGTGGGGACTAAGGAGAGGCTTAGTATGTGGAGTGCTAGAACTGAAAACACCAGGAACTAAGCTGGGATCCCCTCCCCTGTGTGGATGCTTAGAGTACTTGGAATCCCACCTATCATCCCAGCATTCAGGAAGTAGAGACAAGGATTCCCCTGAGGTAAGCTAGTGACCCTGCCTCAAAGGCTATGGCTCCCACACATGCTCAGACCCTTACACCCACACACATGCAAACAACGTATACTCACACACAACATGTGAAAATTAATTAATTGATTAATTAAGACAAGGTGGATGATTCCTGAGGAATGAAACCTGAAGTTGACCCCTGGGTGCACACTTAAGTATGTGCACCCACACAAGCATACACTTATATACAGAAGAGCATACACATACACAGAATAAATGTCAAAATGTGAATTACAACCTTCACCCATTGACTGCCTTCCTGAGGGAACTTAAAACAGTACACAATAGGAAAAATACATAATCATGAAAAATTAGAAAATAAGTTTCAAAGCAAACTAATTGCTGGTTAATCCCATCTCCCTTATCATGTTCAAAGAGAAGTCTGAATTCATTCACTCAACCGCTAATGACTGAATAACCACTTCATCCTGAGCATTAATTAGCAATCAGAGATGGATCACTGGGCCAGGCAGACACATTACATATGGTTTGCCCAGAATCCAGGGAAGATGCTACTTCCAGTGTGGGATATCTGAGGGAAAAAAGAAATCTACGTACACTATGCTCTTAAGTCTGTTAACTTTATTCCTCTAAGACAAAATTCTATCTTTACAGCTACAGCTCCGTCAGGCATTCAGGGCAGGAATATCTCTAGATACACCAAGCTCTTTGTCCATCTACTTTATTTCTCTGGGATGAAATCCTGTCTCCATAGCTTCAGTTCCATGGTGAGACTCAGTTCCTCTTCGTCCCCTCTTTTACTGCCCTCTCATAGTCCTGCTAACTAACGACTAAGCTCTTATGCTTCCAGTCTCATCTTCTTTCTCTGTTTCTTTGCCCTCCATCTCTACTTGCTCTCTATTCCTGGCTCTGATGAACTGAACTCTACAAGAGTTCTGCCTTACCACCTACTAAACCTCTGTGTTCGTCCCTTCTCTCTGGTCATGCCATCTGTCTGCCTCTACAGAAAAACACCTGTTCCTTCTTCCCCTGGCCACGCAGTTCTCTGCCTTCTCAGGAATGTTGCTCCACCCTACCTTCTACCTTAATATGTAAAAACCTCTTTTGTTCTCAGTCAATTGCTCTGGAGAACCACTAGGCCTCAAGGCAAAAGGGTGGTCTGAGCTTCATTAGCACAAGAAACAAAGCTATGTGTCTCCACCAGCTTGTCTTTGCCTCCTTGACCTTATCCAAGTACTGGCTGGAGCAGGAAGTTCACACACACACATTCTGTGGGAATTGTGAGCACAAGAAATTCGTAACAAGGCACTGGTGAATATTAAGCTGTGTAACACCAAATAGTTCATGCTAGATGGTTTCCCACTTGACTGACCCTTGGCCTGGTCAAGGTACAGCTTTAATACACAGCTGAACTCCTTATAACATATTCTTGTGGCTCACCACAATTGCAGCCCTTCAGGAGCACACAGCTTCCTGGGAGAAACAGGTTAAGCACCTTAAAACCAATGGTTGGTCATAACTGTTATGAAGAAACTGCAGGCTCCAGTTACCATGTAGCATGAGGACTGTTTTAAAGCAGTGTGTTTAGTGTGGCATCAGAGCAGAAAGATGTTTGACTGTGGTTAGCACTCAGGTCATGCTAATTTCCATCTAAGAAGCTATTCTATGCTCTAAGCAACACTGAAACATACTTATCATCATCTTTTAGATAGAAAATGAGTGCAGAGACATTAAGTTCCTTGCCTCACATGGAAGAATGTGAACCGGGTCTGTGTGTCTGAGGACTAAGAAGACTCACACCTCCCCCCTGGTGTGGCCCAGACAGAGGAAAGAGAGGCTGTGGCTCTCTTTTCCTAAGCAGAGGACTGACCTTCCATGCTGAAGAGAGAATATGAAATCTGTCTCATTATAAATTTATGGTAGTTTCCTAGTTAATGCAACCTCCTTAAACCCTTCCTCAGGAGATGATTGACTATACATTATTTATAAATTAATTAATTATTGTGGGAGTTAAACAGCAGAGCGGCCTAATACTGAAATTGAAGCAAAAAGGTAGAAAGTTCCATAAGCCTGAATTCACAGCAAATTTCTCAAATACCTATTGATTAGTCATGAAACTTGATAGACTGTCTAGTCTAATAAGTATAATATCAAATATAATAATTTCATTTAGTTTCTGCATGTTGAGTGTTGACTATATGTTAAATTATTTCCAACAACCTAAATGGTTTAAATCACACACTAAGGCGATGACATTAGCCAGATAAAAATAATAACACTATACTGCACTAAAAAGAATCCGAATCCTGTAGAGTGTTATTGTCATCCTTGTTTGAGGTATTGTTGGTTTAAATCCTACATGATCATGTGATACATAGGTTCTAAATGTTTCCAAATATAATAAAGGTAGCTCTTGATTTTTAACTCACTTCACTTGAGAATTAGATTTCTGTTTAGAAGTCACCATCTGTGTAACTATCGCTGTTGTATAGAATAGTTTTATAGTGATATATTGTGTGCCCTAATAAAGCTTGTCTTGAGGATCAGAGAACAGAGCCAGCCATTACATTAGACATAGAGGCCAGACAGTGGTAGCACACACCCTTAATCCTATCACTTGGGAGACAGAGGCCACACTGGAAACAGCCAGGCAGTGGTGGCGCACACCTTTAATCCCAGTACTGGGAAGCACAAATGCCATTAATCCCAGGAAGTGATGTCTGGGCAGAGAAAGGTATATAAGGCATGAGGAAACAGGAACTCACATTCTTGAGGCTGAGGACTTCGTAGAGGTAAGAACATAGCTGGCTTGTTCTGCTTCTCTGGTCTTTCAGCTTTCACCCCAATATCTGGCTCTGGGTTTTTTATTAATAAGACCTTTCAAGATTTGTGTTATATAGCTTTGATACATATATCACCTTGTTCTGACATAGCTGTTTGGGGTACCTCAACACATTCTATTTCCAGATTTGTAAAATAACCCAAAGGCTTTCAAGGCTCACAATATCATCTTAATATATCAAGGAGGCTGTAAAATCTCAGAATGTGAAGTACTCCAATTAATTGCATTTTCTAAACAATTCATGTTACCTAGAAAACAGTATCATCTCACCTGTACAGCAGAAAACATTTACAAAATGTATCGGCCTGTGTTTTTGGTTTTGTTTTTGTTTTTGTTTCTGTTTCTGTTTCTGTTCATGCAAAGAATATATCTAAATTATGGTTAATTTTAATATCAACTTGCCACAAGTTAAAATTACCTTAGTAGTGAGCCTCACCGGAAGAATTGTCCGCTTTGCCTTGATTGATGTGGGAAGGCCCACATCAATTGTGGGTGGCACCCTCAGGTGGCAGCCCAGATAAAATGGGTATTTCAGAGGACATTTTGCCTTCTGCACACTTGGCCTTCCCTTTCACCGCCCCAGTTGATGGCCCTGTTGTTGCTGATGATGATTCCTTCTCTGATAGCAGAACCAGGGTTGACAAGCTTTCTTTGTGGATCAGGGACCGGCAACTCTCCAGGAACTTCCCATGAGTCCATACAGGGACTACTGAGCATCCTGCCTTCTGAACTGAGTAACCATGGTCCATTGCCCTCTGGGAAATAGCTATTCTGACTATTGAGGCCCCCAGCTTCAAGGACTGAGCACCAGGTTCTCAGCATTTCAGACATGAGTTAGCTTTTGTTAGGGACCTGGAGAAGTCCCACAAAAAAAAAAATCATTCCTGTATGCAATCAACAAGAACATTTATTATCTCAAGAAAACTTCCAGCATGCTGGGGCCTGCCATCCCCTACAAAGGCAAGATGTCACAGACCCAGAGAGGGAGGTGTAGGCTCCTTTTAAGCATAGTCAAGGGGAGGTCCTAAGATAGTTAGCTGATCTTATCTACAATTGCTTAAGCAAGTATCAATCATATTAGTAATTTCTAATTGGCCAGGGCTGGTCAGGAGCACAGCTTCCCATTTTTGGGCAGGTCTGGACAAGTCCCAGGCTTCATCCTTACTTGGTTATCATCTTGAGCTGTTTATGACTCAGGCCTGGACTACATACCAGGCCACCTCATCCTTGCTGTTGTGAGTATTGGAGATTGATTGTCCTTTGTTCATGACTCCTCCAGAAACTGCTTTCTCAGTCTCAGGAAACTGAAATTGAGGTCTGATTTTTAACAGAAGATTGAACAACCTGTTATGGAGTCTGCTCGGTCCTTTCACTATCATTATTTTGAAGCTTACTTAATGAATATATTTTTGTATATTCTCAGAGAAGCTGAATAAAACAATGTTCATCTGTGTGTGATGGTAAATTTAGTATCCACTTGACTAGACCACAGAATACCTGTAGTCTAATTTCTAAACAGTCTTATTAAATAAGAAACACAGAGCCAAATACAGAGCTAATAGCCAAAGAGATCAGAGAACTAGAGAAAAGCCACAACTACCTTATCATACCACCTCACCGCCATCGCTTCCCCAGAGAGAGCTTCTTCCTGTCTGTTTTGTCTAACCTGTGTTTTTATTGCCTTTCTGTTCTGCCTTCTCATTGGCTCTAAGCCCAACCACATCACTTCTTCATCACTGCCTGTCTACACAGACCTCCAGGGCTCTATGGATGGTACTGGGGTTAAAGGCTCGTATCACCATGCTTGGCTGTGTCCTTGACCACACAGAGACTCTGCTTGCCATGTGATCAAATTAAGGGCATGTGCTACCACCACCTAACTCCTGTTAATGGCTATGTGACCTCTGATCTCCAGGCAAACTTCATTTATTAACATACAAATAAAATCACATTTCAGCACAATTAAAATATCACCACAAATACCTAGATATTTGGCTGCACATTATCCCTGGGAATATCTGTAAATTATATTTCCAGAAGACATTAACATTTTAGTTTTTACATTTATGTCTCTTTCTTTGTGCATCTGTTCTCTCTCTCTCTCTCTCTCTCTCTCTCTCTCTCTCTCTCTCTCTCTCGTGTGTGTGTGTGTGTGTGTGTGTGTGTGTGTGTGTGTGTGACCATTCATGCCACAGCACATGTATGGAAATTAGAGGACAGCCCATGAGAGTCAGTTCTTTCCTTCCACTATGTGTGCCACAGGATATTGAATCTCTTTTTATTATTCATTATGTATACAGTGTTCTGTTTGTATGTATGTCTGCAGGCCAGAACAGGCACCAGATCTCATTATAGATGGTTGTGAGCCACCCTGTGGTTGCTGGGAATTGAACTCAGGACTTCTGGAGGAGCAGTCAGTGCTCTTAACCTCTGAGCCATCTCTCCAGCCCTGGGATATTGAATCTTAATTGTCAGGTTTGGAAGCAAGTGCCTTTCTTGACTGAACCATCTTACTATCCCAAGAAGTTAGCATTTGAACTGGTGGCCTTAATAAAATAGATACCCCTGCCCACTGTGGGCAGACCAAGTAGAATAAAAGGGTAATTGTACCCACACACATTTCCATACAGCTAGAGTTAGGACACCAGCCTCCTGCCCTTGGCATTCCTAGTTCTCAAGCTGTCTTCTGGGAGTAGAATTGAAGCCACCAATTGTTTGGCCCTTGGGTATTTGACTTACATCATTAACTTTCCTGGGTCTTCAGTGTGTATGGCAGATTCTTAATCACCATCATATTAACAGCCAATACTTCATAACAATCATAATAGTGCACACTGGTTCTGCTTCTCTGGAGAACCCTAATATACTACATGAGGATGGATGATAGAAATGTTCATAATATGGACATTTATACTAATTTTACAGTATTCCATGGGGTAGGTTCAGAAGAACATCAAAGAGTTTAATGCGTATTTACCTCAGGACATATTCTGACACTGCCTTAAAAAAAAAAAAAATGCCAGGACGGGAAAGATGACTTAGCAGTTATGAACTGCTTTGGTAGAAGACCAGGTTTGTGGCTCACAAACACATGTAACTCCAGCTTTAGGTGACCTGATGCACTGTTCCAGATCCCACAGGCACCTGCACCTGTATATGCACATTCCTACAAATGTATAAATGAATACATAATTAAAATTAAAATAAACCTTTAAAAAATGTCAATGCAGCCTATTACCAAAAAGCAGACTCTTGTTATGTGTGTGCACAGTGATGTGCATGTTGAATTTCAGAGACATTAAAAACTTGTCTGATACTTTAATTCCCAAGATATGTGACTTCCCTCACTGGGAAAAATAATTTTCCTATTTATTATCATTACTATAATTCTCAGCTATTTTGAAAATTACTTAGCAGTCTCTGCCTTAATTCTGGTATTATCTATGTGAACTGTTGTTTCTGTATTAGACAACCGTGTGGGGGAAATCAGCACATAGGGTTCAAAGTAGAATTTATATGTTTGTAGTTTTAAACTACTTTACTTGTGCTATCAATCCATGAGTGAATTAGAAATTTTCAGCATTTCTTCCTTTGCCTTACCCTTCCCAGTATTTTTATCCTTTTAAGGAAATGGTATCAAGTCATTTTGCTGAAACTAACAAAGCTGCTAGCTCTCTTTTTGCATAGTTTTTTTTATGACAGTTTTATACCTACTAATACAGAGTCGTTGTTATAACTCAAAGAGCTGTGTCCTGCTTGCAAATATACTTTATTCATAAAATCAGTTGCAGGCCTTCTTATACTTTAGCCCAGGGGTTCTCAAAATCTAGACCTATTGTTAGTTGTTATTACTCTTTTTACTCTTACTCTTTACTCTTTGCTCTTTTGGGAGCCTGCCACCTAACTCCCACATAAATCCACACAGAGAGACTTATTCTTACTTATGACTGCCCAGCCTTAGCGTGGCTTGGTTCTAGCCATCTTTTCTTAACTTAAATTATCTACCTTTTGCCTCTGGGCCTTTTCCTTTTCTTACTTCTGTATGCCTTACTTTTACTCTTCTGTGGCCAGCTGTGTAGCTGGGTGGCTGGGTGGCTGGTCCCTAGCCTCCTCCTCTCCTTGTTCTCTTGCTCCTTGATCTCTCTCACTTCTCCTTCTATTTATTCTCTGCCTGCCAGCCCCACCGACCCTTTCTCCTGCCTTGGTATTGGCCATTCAGCTCTTTATTAGACCATTAGGTATTTTAGACAGGAAAGTAACACAGTTTCACAGAGTTAAACAAATGCAACACATCTTTGCATCATTAAACAAATGTTTCACAGCATAAACAGATGTAAAACATCTTAAAATAATATTCCACTACATAGTCCCAATAACAGTATAATGAACACCAAAGAACTCAGAAAAGTACACTCTCCCAGACCTTGTCCTGATGTTATGAAACTCTGCACACAGGATCAAGCAGCATTTCACGAAGCCCTGGGATCCTTATTCACAGGCAAAAGCCATTGCTTTGATCTAGAGGAGGGAAATGAAGTTCTCTTTTAGGTTAAAAGCTACTTGGAGTTAGGTTCCCCAATTTCAACCCCTCTTTTTTACAGGCCAACTCTCTAATCCATGCATTTTGAAACTTTGACAGTGACTTGCCATCAATAAAGTGGTTGGTGATTCCGTCTACTTTCTTTTTTGGTTTGTTTTTGTTTTTCCTAATTCATGTGGAAGAGATACGAGATATTACCTAGGGTTCATGTTCTTACAGAGCTAATTTTCACCAATAATCCTGGGATAATGTGGTAATTTTCTTCTCAGCTTTATGGCCCCAAAGAGCTCACTGCAGATGTATGCCCCTACTGGACCTGTCAGATGGTAGTTAGGGTTGCCATTGTTCCTTCACCGAGCTCCCTGTTTAGATCAGAATTTCTATCAGATATTTTTTAATATTACAAACTTCTGCATATACTTTTTCTCAAAAAGAAATACTGATATTTTATGCTGCTTCATGCAAATATTATTAGTAGAGGAATAAAATTGTATCAATAAATCAGAATGTGTTTTAACAAATGGAAATGAGTTTCCTGACAAAACAGAGAAGGGGAAAAATGTTCTTTGTGTAAATGGAACTGGAAATGGAGGCAGAAAGGATTTGCTTACAGGTTCCCATTTCAATAAATGAGTTATAAAGCCGTCCAGAGGAATGTTTTCCTTTCTCAGCTTGCTAGCCCGAAGGGTGACAGACTAGGGCAGAGGACAAGTTCAGAGCTCTTCTGAGAGGAGCGCTGTGAATTGAGGTGCATTTGGGAAGATCTGCTAATGCTGGAGGCAAATGATGTGACGAAGGCAGGCAGTCAGGCACCTGTGAAAGTACGAGGATTTGTTCCCAGATGCTGCCAGAGCTAGTAGAAGACTGAGAGCCAGTGACGTCATCGATCTGGCGTTAGGGAGCAATCACTTTGCCAACAAGGGGTGAGGGAGGGACCTCAGAGAAAACGCTGAAAGTGATTGCCTTGAAGAGGAAGGTGTAAGAACCCAAAACGAAAATTGGTGTCAGTGAAAACAGAAGAGAATGGATTCGGCGGGATGTAGGAGGCGTGAACAGAACTTCTCTAGGCGACACCGCTGGGTAAATAGCAGTCCTGTGTCTGCTGCCTTATCTCAAGAGCTCTGCACTAAAAAGAAAGGGGGAGGCTTAAAAATGTTTAAAGCTAAA
>CABHPQ010147978.1:0-18477 GCA_902168405.1 Peromyscus aztecus
GCTTCCTGAGCCAGGCAGAGGCCCCCTGCTTGCTGACAGTGAGAGAAGTCCATTCCAGGCACTTGCCCAAGGCCATTTGGTGAGTCACTGGTGGAGACGAAGTGCCCAGCCTGCAAGGTGTGGCTGCTCCAGATGACAGGCCATCTGTCAGGTTTCTCCTTGATTCATTCATTTTCAAGGGCCAGAACCATGACGACATTCATGGCTCTCCTTGGCAAGACTCTTTAATGACAACAAGCACCCTACAAGGCCTTCCATGCAAAAGGTGAGAAACATCAGTTCCCGTGAATGCGGAACACGCTGCACAAAGCCCAGCCATCCCCAGAGCCGATGCATGCTATGAGGTCAGATACCAGCAAGGTGTGCATTCTGGGAGGAATGTCTGAACTCGCCAAATCTCAGGGAAGTTGGACTTTTCCCAAGAAGAGTCTTGCCTGACTCTTGATAATTGTCAACACATCTCACAAAGGCAGGAACTCTTGAGCTAGAGATGCCAAGCAGCCGGGAACCATTAAGGCTAAAACTCAAGGAAACTGCTGAAGGAAACTGGAGCCTGGGTCCTTCTCTCTTCCCTGAGCTGAACCCTAAGAATGCAGGGAAGGAATGTCATTGATGTGAATGAGCTCTGGGCCTGGCTAGCATCATTTCACGGAGGCAGGGCACTGCAGCACAAGGCTTCTCATTGCCATGGTGGGCTGCATCATTCTTTCTTATGATGACCTATACTGGACACTGTAAGATGCTGACCAAGACCCCTGGGCTCGACTCACTGGGTACCCGCAGCACCTCCTGCTGACGGCTGTGACAACACTGTCTCAGCATGGACAAATGTGCTCCAGAAGACAGAGTCATCCCCGCTGGAGAGCCAGCACTACATACAGTGGCTAAAAGTGTGGACTCTGGAATCAGATCATTGGCTTGTCAAGGGATCTTAGTAGATGTCTTAATACCTCTGATCCTCTGTAGCCTTAAAGGAACTAAACATCCCCAATATGGAGGCTAGGAGAACTAGAGACAGGCCCCATGAAGCCCATAACACCGAGAGATGATGGAAAGCCAGCATTCAGATACACACCACACTTGTTTGCCAGAAAAAAAAAAAAGTGAGACTCAGAGATGTAAGGGAATCCTACAGCAGTGAGCAGCCATGCTGGGGTATGACCATTGCTCTGCATGGTTCCTAGAAAATTCCAGAACTTCTGTGTCTGGTCCATCCTGGACTTGTAGTTAAATAGGCAAAAAGAGAAAATCTATGTGCTGTGTCTCCAGGATCCAGCGAAGTAAGCAGGCACACGGCCTAGCAGGTTCAGTAATGTCCGCTGCCTGCTGTGCCTGGGAGGAACGCAATGGGTCTCAGAGCTGAGCGCCTGGCCCAGCCCAGTTTGTACAGTCAGGCAGTGTCCTCAAAGACTTCAAAGCCCTTTCAGCCACATCATGCTGTTTAATCCATCAAGCCAAAGGCAGGCAGTTTTAGCATCAGGGGTTACAGTGATGCCCCTGATCCTGAACTTTACAGGCAGTGTGGGCTGGGACATCAGCCGCTGCCTATCTGTAGAAAAGGACAAAGGCACAGAGCCTTGCACAGCCTGAGTCAAATCTCTTCACTTAGAAGCACACGATGGGCCGGTCCAAAGCATGTTTGCAGTCAGAGTCTCTTCCCGCAGCGTGGCGAGAGTTTAGCACACCCAGGTCTCCCGCATGGGGCCCCTTGCTCAATGGCAAAGACAATTACAATTGACTCAATTGACTCAGCATGAATAAGCAACCTGGTGAGTAAGTAAAAACCCAAAGTGCCACAGCAGCTTCTCCTTTTCCTTGATGATGCTGGTTGCCTAAGAAGGGACAAGGATCCCCGGGACAGACAAAAGGGTTCTTTCTCAAGCAGAGCTATTTTAACTGCTCTGAAATTCACGTAGGGGGCGAGCTCACTGCTGGTGGCTCACGTTCCTCCGGTTGTGTGAAGACACCCGCATCAGGACTGTGTCACTGTGAGCCTTCAAAAACCCCAGTTGCCTGAGGCCTGTCTCATGTGATAGGACCCTACCCTTGCTAAGACAGTGGGAAGGACCAAACTCCGTAGCGGTTCTTTTCAAACAACATCTCTGATAGAGAAGATCCCAGCGCTGCTCAGAGTGTGGGTCTCAGCCCAGGATGATGAGAATTCCACGGGAGCAATTCCTTTACTCCACCCCAGAATGGTGTCAGTCTTGGAACATGGAGACCTATGTTTTAACAAGCTCATCACATGATTCCGAGGTTCGAGTTTAAAAACCACCACCCAAGAATGTCTTCCCTTCACCATCCATTTCATTAACTCACTCAACAAATATTTATTGAGTGTCTACTCCCTAATAGCTCTGCCACCAGATGACAGGTCTACAGGACTGAAGAAAATTGGCACTGTGTTTGTTCTTGCAGACTTTACACTCTCCTCTGCGAAGCCGTGGGATTTGGTGACCACTTTTGATGACAAACCCATGAAGGAGTTTAAAACACAACCTTATTCCTGGAGAACTATGTAGGTACAGAATCCCGCAAGCCGGCACAGACGTTTAGTAAGCCTTAAGATTACTCTAGGTGACAAAATGAAAGGAATGAAGTAAGAATCGAGTGACCCCCCCAACACTCTACATTTTTATAGCACCCCCCCCAGTCCACCCTAGCATTCTTCACCCACACTTGTTTTTTTATATTTCAATTTTCCCAACCAAAATCCTAAACTCCCTGAGACCAGACGAGGTCTCATGAATCCTGGCTTCCCAGGGCTTGGCCTGCGACCTAGAACTCACTCAGTATTTGCTGAATGAATACAATAAGGGATAAACCTCAATTAGCCTGGGAGCTTGCCCAGTGCTCTTCAAGTCCTTAGAATGCCTGTGACAACCTGCAGTCTGCCCCTGGACTGGGACAGGGGCCCTCATCTGCCAATAACCACATGTCAGCAGAACATCTTCAAGCAGAGGCCTAAGTGTCCTTACAGTTTCCTTCAAGGAAGTTGTCTCTCTCTAGAAGTACCTCCCTATGGGTTGGAGGAGGGCAGGAGAACTGAAATGGAGGGACAATAGATGAGGCTTCTGTCAGGGCTCGGGCAGACAGGGAAGTGCTGTCCCCTGCCCAGGAATGCTGGCCTGATGATATTAGCAGTAAGCAGCCAAGCTCTCAGGGATTTCGCTCAACTGGAAATCCTGAGGCAGCCTGAAAGCGGCAGGTTTGGCCTGGTTTGGACACCTGATGGACTTGAGCCAGACTGTGTACTTATTTGGGAAGGAGAAGCTTAAAGCATGAGAAAGATGAGAAAGTCGTCCGCAAAGTGTTGAAATCACGTTATCCAAGAACAAGGTAGAAATGAGGATTTCCGGTCATATTTCAGCTCTCAAAGAGTAAAATCCCCACTGAGTCTGCCCATACTGTTGAGCTTTGCTTTTAAGAACATGATTTGTAGAAGAGGGAGCTTCATGGTATAATGAAAGTGAAGACACTTGGGGGCTGCAGGAGGGTCCTAAGGAAAGGAGGATGGTGGGAAAGAGCAAGAAAACAGCAGGGAGAAAGAGGAAGGGGAGGCATAGAGGGGCTGGAGAAGGAGAAGAAGAGGAAGAGGAGGAGGATGAAAGGGGTTGAGGAAGAAGAAGGGGAAGACCTGGAAGGCTTCAGAGCTGGGCCACCAGTGAGCAACCGTTGAAGAACAAGCTTTTCAACTGGTGCTCCAGGAGGATACCCCAGAAGCTAATGCCAGCTGATACCCAAGAAGCCAGAAGCTGATGCCAGCTTATCCGGCAGCTTCAATGTGAAGACAGAGTGCCCAAGCTAGGGTGACTCTTGCCCTTGGGTTTCAGACGCTTCTTGGACAAAGCACAAGTGGATGGTTTAGGGCCCCATACTCTGTGCAGGAAGAGAGGGGGACAAGGGAAGAGCAGCCCAGCTCAGCCATCTACCCACTATTATCCAATGGAGGACCCACACAGCAGAAGCAGCTCTGTGGGAGGCCGTAGAGCCACACAAAGGCTCAGGTTACTCCTCCCAAGGTGACCTGGGGCTCTGGAAATGGGTCTGGATTTGTGAAAGTACAGGGAACCTTCCAGAATCTTGTTAGGTATTCAGAACAAGAGGAAGTACCAGGAAGTAAAACCAGCAAGGAACATGGAGGTCAGACATGATCAGTCAACTGTTGGCCTAAGGCCAGGTGCCCTTTAGCCTTTGAGGTCGGAACCTTTTGTGAATCTAGGCTCCCTCCTAGAAAACGCTGTCTCAGTCCTTCTCTGTGTACACACCTTTCTTTCTCTGTCTCTGTCTCTGTCTCTGTCTCTGTCTCTCTCTCTCTCTCTCTCTCTTACACACACACACACACACACACACACACACACACACACACACACACAAAATCGGTTTTCTCAGATCTCTGGGTAGGTGTCCCTGCTGTAGGCAATAGGGAGATACAGATGATTTGCAGCAAGCAGGTGACACATTTTTTTTTAAAAAAATAAAAAGGACAGAAAAATGGATGAACCTGGAAGACAGTATGAAAAGTGAAACAGACCAGACATGGAAATAAAATGCCACATGATCTCACTTCCATGGAGAATCTACAGACGTCAAACACAAATGGGTAGACACAGAGAGGATGACGGTGGTCACCACGGATGGGGAAATGGAGTCACGATAGTCAAGTCAGTGCTGCATGAGGGCAAGATGTAGGGCTCTAACATAGGCCATCATGACTATAGTTAGCAATACAGTTTTCTGTCCTGGAAATTGGCTTTTGTAAAAAGAAATAGGATTTTGGTGATTGATCCTCAAAAAAAAATGGTGGCCATATGACAGATATGTTTTATAGCTTGAGTGTAGTAATCAACTCACCATGTGTATGTATGTCAAAGCATCATGTTGCACACTCAAATGTTTTTCTTTTTAAAAGAGAAGTAGAAGGGAAACAGAAGTCTCCATTTGGAGCCAAACAGACTCCAACATGAGACCCTGCTCTGGCTCTTCCTGACTGTACCATCTCAGGCCAGTTGGGTCATGACTGAGGGGACTACAGTACTGTATATTGTGCAAGCCCTGTCTGAAATATGTGGGACCAGAAGCATTCGGGGATTTGGACTTTTTCATATTTAGGAATATTTGCATATAGAATGAGATGTCTTGGGGACTGGATCCAGTGATTAGACAAAATTCATTTTGCGGCACAGGTGCCTTGCACACATCTTCTGCAGAGTTCATGGTGCATCCACATTGTGACTGAAACTCATCACATGAGAGCAGGTATGGGATGGATTTTCCACTTAGTTTATCGTGTCCACATTCAAAGGCCTGGATTTTAGAGCACTTCAGATTTGGGATTTTTCAGATCAGGACCTCAGAGATATTTGCTCCCACCTCCCAACACTGCGGAAAAGATTAAGGGACTTACGGGAATAAATGGCACAGGCCCCAGAACCTGTGGCAAGCACCTGGTGAAGACTTCTGAAGAAACACAGCTCTGGTAGGTATAGCTAGGAGGAGGAGGGCCTTCACCAACGCCATGTGCAGCAAGGGGCCCCGGTGACACAGACAATGGCTGTGACATAAACAAAGTAGGTCCTTGGGAGGCCTGAGCCCCTACTTCTCTACATCAGTGGTACCTGAACCTTGTGGAGCCAGAAATTCATGACTGGAGAACGACCAAGAAAGTGGCTCATCTATAGTGTTTTCAAACAGATCCGACAACCAGGTTATGCGTAAGTTTTAAACTTGGCAGCCACCGGCCTATTCTTCAGGTTGTGAAAGCAATATTCAAATAGCTGATGAGGCAGATTCCCAATCGAATGACGAAAGGCTCCATTGAAGATGCCGACCACAGATCCAGCATGGACACTTCATCCTGTCTCACTCAGAGGGAAGGGCAAAGATCTACTTACAGAACACATTTCCAAGTGCTGGGACACAGTAGGCAACTCGATAACATCATATTTGATTGGCAATTGAATGCAATAAAAATCACCATTGGACCCTCCAAAGGGATGGAGAAAATATTAAAGATGCAGCATCAGGTGTCCGTAGTTATCCCAATGCCCCTATTCTGCAGGTGTGAAGAGAGACACTGGGACTAGTCATATCCTCAAAGATGCAGTACTTGCTATGGATTGAGTTGTGCCCTCACCCCTGAACCCACGTGTTGAAGTCCTAATCCAAAGCCTGTCAACTTAATCTGATTTGAAGATAAGGTCTTTGTAGGTAATCAAGTTAACATGGGTCCCCTGGGGGGGACTCTCTCTAAAATGACCAATGTCTTTAGAACGGGGGAATTTTGAGACACACATCCAGATAGAATACCGCAGAGAGATGAAAGCAAAGATGGGTAAGGTAATGCTTCTGCAAGACAAGGAGCCTGAGAACTTGCATCAAACACCAGGAGCTGGACTGAGGACACAGAGTAGCTTCTCTTCTGGCCCCTGGAAGAGAACAGCTCTGCTGCTGCCACATTGTTCTCACAAGAAACTTCCCTTCTCCAAGCCACCTAGTTTGTGCTAATTTGTTATGGTAGCTGAGGTAACTAATAGAGTACTCTCTTGCCTACACACCATTGGCTCTGGAGAACATGGGAAATTACTTTAGGTGACTTTTACTGGGAAAACCTAACATCCCAAATCTTTTTAAGATAGCCATAAAGGGGATTTGGAGGAGGGAAGTGGGGCAGTGTTGGGGATCAAACTTGGGGTCTCATGCATAAAGTCCTCTCTCACTGAGGCACATCCTCAGCTCCTAGGTACAGAGCTTGATGATTCATTCTTTTTACTGATATTTCATGGGTTCCCGTGGAATGCCACCATCAGCTTCCCATGCTATTGGTGGGCACACATGAGCTCAAAAGCAGACTCAACCCAGAGCATCCTGCATCCAACACTGCCCTGATGCAGTGGTCTCTGTAGGCAGCCATGTAGGAGACCTCACTCTGCCCAGGAGAGTCAGGAAATATGTCACAGAAAATATGACATTCTTAAGAGAGGGTTAGGACTCTCCCGAGCAGGAAGGTAGATAAGAGCATTCTGAAAAATCAAATGCTATACAGTAAGTTCTAGAGTCCCCAGGGCAGGGCCACACTGAGTCAGCAATGAGCTAGGACAGAAGATGGAAGGGAGGCAGAAGGATCCAGGTGGGCTGAGCTTGTTCTAGGTTGTCTGTGCACAGGTGCTGTACGCAACATTGTAATTTAGTTATTTGTCGTGATCTCTATGGGGAGACAAGGAAACCACGCTTCAGAAGACCCTTGTCACTGTCCTGGGGAGAGATGACAAGGGCAAAGCAAGTTGCAGGGGGCGGTGGGAGGGTCCACTCCTCTTGTTAGTTGTCAGACTTCATGCCTCCAGCCACCAAGGGAGGGAAGGCAACCCAAGAGGAGGTGCTTCCGGACTAGAAGATAGCCTCCCGGTGTCTTTTTGCTTCGTTAAGGAAGGCCACAAGGGCTAGAAGATGGCTGTCAGTAAAGCATGGGGACTTGAGTTCCATCCCTAGAAGCCACATGAATGTCAGGCATGGTGGCATCCACTTGTAATCTCAGTACTGAGAAGTCAGAAACAAGCAAATCCTCAGACTCACTGACCAGACAGCCTACCCTATTTGGTGAGCTCCAGGACAGTAAGAGATCTTGTCTTGGGGGACAAACTGGACACCTTTGGAATAACACCCTTATTATTCTCAAGTCTACACACACACACACACACACACACACACACACACACACACACACACACAACTTGCGCACAATGTGCACCCTCATACGAACATACACATACAGGAAGAGCAGAAGAAAGGCACCCCATCAGTTCTCACATCTCCTTAAAAAATGTAGAGGGGCCCACATGAAGATGGTCTGGATCTAGGAGCCAGTGGGGACAAAAAGTGATGTGAGTGACATTTCTCTTCAAAGCTATTTATATGCCAAGCTCAGCCTGCGTCAACTAGGGTAGGTGCCACCCAGCCTAGGGGTCCTCTTCCTGGTCAGAATGCCCCAGACTGGGCTTCCCTGATATGCCTCCCTGAGCAGAACAGGGGCATTGCTGAGCCAACAGGAAAAAGCATAGAAACTGACCTCCAAATGCCTCTGGTCACTAAAAACTTCCTTTACTGTGTCCCATTAGCCTCCCTGAGTCACCTACATCAAGTGATGATCGGATGAAGTTTCAACTCAGCTGTCTATTGACACCCTTCAAGCATCTGAGTCTAGCGCTCATGTCCCACCCCCTCCAGATGGTTTCAGCCTTTCAGGGTGAAAGCTGTCTGGTTGTCCAACCTCTCCCCACTTAGCTTTACTTCTGCTCATGAGCCTCTGAACTCCTGCCAAGGCCAGAACAGCTTCCTGTTTGACATTGAAGACTTTGATGCTGAGAGGAGTCTTACTTCATATTCTTTACGTTTCTCATCACTGACAGAATGTGAGACTGAAGCAGTCTGAGAGGAAAGATTTCTTTTGGCTCATAGTTTGGGGGTCTACAGTCCATCACTGTGGGTAAGGCATGGCAGTGGGAGCTCCTGGTGCAGCTAGTTCACATCTTAGGAATCAGGAAGCAGAGGTCAGAATGGGAAGCAGGCCAGGATACAACCCTCAGAGGCCTGGCTCAAGTGGCCTGTGTCACCAGCTAGATGCCATGTCCCAAAGGTTCCGTGACCTCCCCAAACGGCACCACCAACTGGGAAGCAAGTGCTGAAACATTAGCCTGTGGGAATACTACACATCCAAACCATATTACCCTCCAGTCTCCGTCTCCTGTGTTCTCAAGGATCTGAACAGACAATTCCCTCTTCAGCATGCCATGACAGCTCTGTGCATTCCAAGGACATCGCTGGTCTTGAGATAAAATGTGCAAAGGGAGAGAGCAGAAGATAGAGGCAACCATGGAGGAAGGCGTATGCTGAAAAAGCAGGATAAGGGTGTTGAGCAAGGGGAGAAAGGAGCCCCCTCTTTCCCATCGCTCTTCCTCCAGATGTGCACCCAACCTTCCACCTGATTTACCTGCAACGTATGAAAATTAGATCCTGTGCTGCAGTCTGCTGGAGGATATGCAGAACTGATGTGTTTATCATGGACTGTTCTGAATTCACATGGGAAGTGCGCCCCCCTCAAGATGGTCTGAAACAAAACTAGATCAAGTGAGGATAAGATTATCAGAATTTTTATTTCTGACACACTGGCTATCTTTAAATTTCCATCTTTTGCATGTGCAATAAATATCCACTTTATAATTTATAAATATCCACTTTATAATAAGCAAATAGAGACACAATATTAATCACCAATACTAATAGAAGAGCAAATACTAAGTGCATGCTCAGTCACAGGGCCTGAAAGAGCATTTCTCCGGGGGGCAGTGTGGCAGCCCCATGCATACCTTCTACTGACACTGGGTGGTCAGGGGAGGGTGTGGCTGCACATGACAAGGCCTCAGCACTGCGGTAAAAAAATCTTCATTCTTTGTAGGACCTCTTGGCGCCTGGCAGTGTTCTGAAGCTGCATTAGTGGACCTGCAGTAACAGGGGCAGTAGCTCCAGTATGAGGGACGGGACAGTTGGGCTTGCTCTTACCAGCTCAGACTGCACTATGGACTTGTATTCTGTGTTGGAAGTTATAGTCTAAGAAACTAACCTGAACTGGTATCTTTTCCAAAGTCAGTGATGAAAGATGTCTAGAAAGGGAAAATGGATGTACTTCCTATGGCCCAAGAGTTAGAGCCAATAGGTGGAGTTACAGGCAAGAAAATGTAGGTATGTTCTGCAGAACTTTCCCAAAGTGCTTCCTCCAGAGAAGAACTGGGTTTTCTGACACTTAGAGGTGTGCAAGTATGGGAGATGGCTTCTGGTTGAAGATGCTGCAAATCAGCAAATGGGTTGTTGACCTAGAACATGAGCCCCTGCCCCTCGACAGCACATAGATGACTGCTGGTCTGTGGGGTGGTTTTAGGTGGTGCATGAATGTCCATTTTATTTCAGTAGTTAAATGGCGATTGAGTCTATGTCCTTGATTCAAATGAGGCTGCATTTACTTAAGTCAATCAGCATTTTTTTTTAAAATCATCCAGAGGCTGGAGAAATGGCTTAGCAGTTACAAACATGTACTGCTCTTCCAGACCAGGACCTAACTTTAGTTCCCAACACCCTTGTCAGGTGGCTCACGACCACCTATAACTACCTCCAGCACCAAGGGATCCAGCACCTTCCTCTAGACTCTGCTGGTACTTGCACTTTTGTGCACATACTCAGGCAGAGACACACATATACATAATATTAAAATAAACTAAATCCTTTCTTAAAAATCACCAAATAAGTAGGAGACATGCAGAATTAGCAAAAGTCATGACTGACCACTGATGAGGACGTGTGGGCAGGAAGTTCTCCAACCAGCCCCAAGACCCTAAAAGCACCAGGGAGTCCATCCAACAAACTCTCCAGCCCCAGATCACTTTCAGTTTCTGTTGACCTTTCCACAAAGCCCAGCCCCAGCCCACCTGTTGGTCAGCAAGTCACATTACACATGTGCAGATCTCGAGCAGCCAGAAGTTCAGTTCTTCTCTGGTGGTAGCTCTTCCGGAAAGTTCTTCTGCAGATTGTACCTAAATCGTCTTGCCTATAACTTCAGCAAACTATGGGCCAGAGCCCCTGATGCACTTGTATCTGCCTGACACTTAGACAACCCATCTGGGAGCCTTTCCTTCCCTCCTCCCCAGCCAAATGCACCTATCTTGGATCCTTGACACTCTGCTTTCCTGTTGGAAGATAAAACTGACAATTAGACCCTCTTTGTCCTTGGCTACTCATCCCACCCCCACCTCCAGGAATGTGCATTTACTGAGTGGTGCCTTGTAGAGTGCATTTAAACCCCAAGAGGAATAACTGCCAGAGGTAAGAATATTAAGTTTTAATGCTTAACAGGACATTTTGGAGAAATATTTTCTGTTCAGGAAGGATTTTGGGTTCCTCCAAATAATTCACAGTGATATTAGAATCATATGTTTAGCTCTTCACAGTTTGAAAAGCATTTTTAATACTTTTTTTTTTTATCTGTCTCACAGGTTCCCAACAAGATGAGTCTTGTATTGATTATCCTCATTCTGGGGCAAGGAAATAAAGACTCAGAGAGGTTACTTAACTTGCTCAAGGCCACACAGCTTTCAAACCCACACCCAAATAAATCCCTTCATGCCAAATCTCTAGCTCAGTCTTCGATACCATACTGCCCTCCAGTGTCTCAAAGGTAGGACTCTTACCCAGCCACAAAGGCAATATGCGAAGACCTGTCTCAGATTTTAGTGATGTCTGAACTGGGATGCTGGAAGTTAGCCTGTGAATGATTCTCACACAGCTCACTGCTGCCCGTCAAAGAGCCAACCGGTCCGTTCCCTCAGCTAGTCCAGGAGGGCGATACCCGCCTGTCTCCTAGCATGATTCCAAATGGGATAATAAGGCAAAGGGCTCGGGCATACACGGTAGGTGCTCAGCCTTCTGTGGAAGATCTGCTGACACACTTCACTCTTCCATCCAAGGTCCTGGGGAAATTTCAAACAACCAGCTGAAAACATGCAGTACCTGAAAGAGAAAGCCCAGACTTCCGCTCCATGCAGCTCCATCTGAAACCTAAGTACACAGCTCTGCTTGTTTGGCCTTCCGGAATTTGGTGAAATGAAACATTTCAGAAAACTGTGTCTTTGCCTAAGGCAGTGGTTCTCAACCTTCCTAATTCTGCAACTCTTTAATACAGTGTCTCATGTTGTGGTGACCCCCCAACCATAACATTATTCCATTGCTACTTTATTAACTGTAATTTTGCTACTCTTATGAACTGTAACAGAAATATTTGACATGCAACCCCCAAATGGGTCGTGACCCACAGGTTGAGAACCACAAGTCTAAGGGAAAGCAGAAACCCAGGAATTTAGGGGGGAAGACAATAAAACCAGTACTATTAAATCCCACTGACTCCTGATGCGGAAAGCATCTCAGGCATGTTATCACCATATGTCCTCAGGTCTCCAAGCTGGTCCTCATTTGAGGTGTTCTGTGCCTCACTCAGACCACACAGATCACATGGACAATGTGTTGGGCCACATGACTCAATTCTGGCTGGGGTCAAGAAGACAAGTTCAGTGTAAGGGTGTGCCCTGCCCTGTGTGGGGAAACAAGACTCCACTCCACAAGGTCTCAGCTTGGTGCTGCGTTCTAGAAGAGAAGCAGCGGAGGGAGGGAGGACAAGGATGTGAGAGGGGACTTAGAGAGAAAGCCACCCGACGGATGAACAGTTTGGAGGACAGAAAGCCAAGGTTTCCCAATGAGGGCATTCAGGTCCAAGTCTGTTCTGTTCCAATGTCTTTTGCTTTCTTTCTTTTTCTGACCATTTGCCCATTTTTTCCAGTCTCTACTTTGGTCTCTTCCTATTCATTTGTAAAAACCTTTTATATTGCTATCAGTGTCTTCATCATGTTTGTGGAGCATTTCACCCCAGTTTATTATCTTTTATCTGTGACTATTTGATATGCAAATGTACTCTGTTAATAAAGTGAAATCAGGTTTTGAAAGTGTACCCATCTGCCTTCCCATTGTGCCCGAAGTCCTTCGCCCACCTGCCTCAAACCTTCCACACCTTATCTAGACCTGGTGGCTGGTCTTTCCCACCCATCCCCAGGAGACAGCCCAACCTCCTTCCCTGCCTCTCTGATCCTCATCCAACCCATCCCTCCTCCCTCCTCCACATCTTTGTCTTGCCATGAATCACAGGGGCCCACTCAGAGGCTCCTTCTCTCGGAAAGACTCAAAACGGTTTATTTACCCAAGACTCTCCCTCCACCCCCAGTCTCCCTGTCCTCATAGGACAGCAAAGTGAGGAAAGTGTGGGACCCAGCAGAGAACAAGCAAGGGAGCCTGCCGTGCATGATTCACGGTTCAGCAGGGATGAGTGAGAGAGGCCATGGTGGGTGTGGGAGCAGCGGATGCACAAAGAAGAGAAGGATTAATTGAACCAAGCCAAGCTCAACCTTGAAGATGCTGCTTTGGTGTGTTCCCGAAATAGGGCTGAGCTTACGGCTGGTTCCTACTTGTTAGTAACCAGTTCACCCATCCCTTCTCTTAAGTCCTCCCTAATTAATCTTCTTAAAGAGGGCAACCTGACTCTGCCAGATTTCCTGGCTGGTTGTCAAAAACCTGTTCTGCCACTAAAATTTCGGCGAAGTACATCTCCGAGATCTTCGCAGGGAGCTTGCTCAGAGGATAAGGAAACAGCTGTCCCTCTCCAATATTGGGAAACACATGCTGGTGAAGGCTCAAATGCTGAAGCACCAGGAGGCTGCCTTTACTCCCTTGTGCATAAACTCATATGCATTTAGCATACAGTGTGTATCAACTGCAATGCAGACCTGGGCTTCAGCTGTGAACAAGAACATGTGGTCTCTTCTCTCCTAGAAAGCTGAGGAAGTTAAACACATGCTCAAATATCTGCAGCACTTTGAAATCAGTTGTATCATGATGAAAGCCCTGAGACCATGCTTGAGGAATTCCCAGAGAGAGTGAAGACACTTTCACGGAGAAACGGACACCGGGGATTCTCTTTGAGTTCAGGAACTGTGTCTTGTTCATCATGGGGTTTGGTTCATAAGTAGTAGCTTTAAGCACATGCTGAACAAGTACCCAGGATTCCAGAGAATGGGTAGGAGTCACCAGACAGAATGGAGAAAGGGGGTTCCTGATAGGAAGCAGGCATCAGAATGAAAAGCCCAGTGTATGACCATGGCGGGACAGAAGTGTGTTTCCGTCTGGGTGTGGCTTTGTAAACCCAGTCAATGGGGCTAGAGAAGAAACTGGGATCAGTAAACCGTGCTAAGATATTGGAACTTGACCCTGGGCACAAAAAGTAGATTTGCTCGTGAGGATGAGCCATAGGGGTGGCCTTGCAGACACAGTCTCTCCACTGAAAACAGTGCCTCCTAGACGCCAGCATCCTGAGAGTTTTCTGGGTTTCCATCGAAAGAGCCATGGCAGCTTGTGGGAATGACCCAGTGCAGTGAATTTATAAGGATTTCAATGTCCAGGCAGGTGTCTCACCAGACACTTGACCTTGAGCTTAACATTGATCTTGATCTTTCTTAACTTAAAGTCCCCTTCAAAACAACTGAGAACTCTGTCCTTCACCATTTCCCTTCAAGTACATTCTAAATGGTCCTGTTGACTACATCTGAGGCTGAAAGCCAGCAAAGGGAGGCTGTCACAGGGATGAGCAACACTCCCAGGTGTCTCATTGAGTCCTGTAGAATAAAGTGGCATATAGAAGTGAATGTCATCCTGTACTGAAGCCACAAAACAAATAGAACCATATTGCTCCATTTTCTCTTTCCTTTTCTTTTTTCTTTTTTTTTTTTTTTCAAAACAGTGTTTCTCTGTGTGTAGCCCTGGCCATCCTGTAACTCACTTTGTAGACCAGGCTGGCTTTAAACCCATAGAGATCCTCATCCTCTGCCTCTGCCTCCCGAGTGCTGGGATTAAAGGCTTGCATCACCATCGCCCAGCACGTTGCTTCATTTTATCTTTGTCTGCCTTGTTTATTTTTCTCCTTGTTGACACTCAGTATGTGCAAATGTAGGTCAGTGTTACAGACCTGTGCCCCCTTCTAGCTCTCCAACTCCACCAGACACCAATCAAGTCATTTAAAGTTGAGACTCTTGGTTACATCATCTACCAATGGTATTGTGCTCAGATGGATGTTACAAAAATTGTCAGAAATCGCCAAAGCTCTGACAAAGAGTCTTGAACTTAGTAGGTCCACAACACACCTTAGTAGGTCCTCAACACACCTGGCCTCCTTCAGTTGCGGGTAGAGAATCCAGGCAAGCCTGGTTTAAGGAGCTCAGTGTTGCTGCTCTATGGCCTCAGACTGTGGGTACCCTGAAAGGAAGGCCTTATTATCTGCTTACCAAACAGTGACCTGTCACTTCCTAGTGACTAGAAATGGTAAAATATTCAAGAAATCGACACAGAGAAATAGATAGTCCTGGACTTGAACACAGCTCCCCCGCCTCATATACCACATTTCCCCTGCCTGCAAAAACCACTGCAGCACCACCCCGCACCCACACACTTGCAGATTCCCACCAAATGCCTGCCCTAAGTGTCCTCCCATTTCACTGCACTATGCTTTCCCAGCAGTGCCTGCCTCCATACCCTCCTGTCTACAGCCCAGGCACCAGAAATAAAACAACCATCTCAGCCAGCATAATCCCCACCAGGATCCTTGCACACTTCTGGCTCTCAGCATGTATTCCGTCATATATTGTGTTACACTGAGCTCTCTGGTTTCCCATCTGTGCCCCAAATGGCCTCCACAATTCTCAAGAACAGGATTAAGACCTAGGCCCTTCACGGCTGTAAGGCCAATAGACAGTGTTGAAGGGAAGCAGCCACAAACATGAAGAGAGTCCTGGGAGCTGTCTGCCGTGAGTTACCTGTGGAAAAAAGTCATTGTCTGAAAACAAGACTCCACCCCTCGTGAACCACCTCTCCCTGTAGATTGGCCCAGAGTCCTCTTCCCCTTGACCCTAAAACTCATTTGGGGCCAGCAATATGCAGACACAGTGCCTATGCATAACGTCCAATGCCAGGCCACAAGAAGCCTTGAAACTTCTACTGGAGTTTCCAGCAACTTGTTTCTCAATGGAGATAGTTTCACTCTCCATCTGATATATGACAATATCTGAAGATATCTTTTGGGGGGAAGGGGGAATGCATGTGACTAACCATCCTAAAACGCACAGAACAGCCTTCCAATATAAGATAGGCCAAACGGCAGCAGTGGCAAGTTTGAGAAATCCTGTTCAAACAGAAGCTGGCTATCACGTGGGAAGGCCTACTCAGACTGCCGTGCTTAAAGGACCTTCAAGTAAGTAGTATGGAGAGGAGACATGGCCTGCCTCTAATATTCCATGCATGAAGCCAAGGTCCCAAAACGTTAGAGCAGAAGCACATCTGAGCATTCAAATGATTCTATCTACCCCATACCCTCCGACAGCGGCTGCACGACACCCCAGATGTGAACCAATTGTGAACAGTAAGGCTGAATTTGGGTGAAGTGTAGTTGTTACACACCCATAGAGAACCAAGTCACCTTGAGTCTGATGCTCATAGCGCTCTTACCTTTCCTACACCTCTCCTTTTCCTTCTGTAATATGAATACAGATGGTCAGCTGGTTTCCCGGGGATTTAAACATATGCACATTCAATGATAGTTGGTTTAGTCCCCGCAGCTGAGGCAGCAGGAATCTTGAAGCACTCTGTAAAGGAGGGGCCCAGGCCATTTCCTAATTTTTCTTTTGATAGGGGAAGGAAAGCAAGACCGGAAAAGTCCAACTTCTGCTACTGCTCACCAACCCATGTGATGGGCTGCAGGAACTGACTGGGTCCCACTGAGAAGATTCACCCCAGAAAACAGGGGTGAGCTTTCAGTGCAAGAGAAATCGATGGAGGACATCAAGCAGCACCCCATTATTCGTGGTTTTCAAATTCTTACTGCTAGTGGCTAGGAATGTATCTCAGTAAAATAGTGTTTGTTTAGCAAGTAAAAGGTCCCAAGTTTAACCCCAAGCACCACACAAAAAATACATATAAATTATATAAGCCATATGGATTTATTACCTAATCTATTACCTAATTCAATTCAGTTCAGCGAATCTTGAACCCTTGTTAGAACTCTAGCTTATTCCCATTGGAAGACTCAACAGGTGAAATGATCTAATTCTGCTTGAAGAGGTTAATAATTTAGCAAGAGAAATTAATATACCAGCAACACACTATAAAACTAGACCAAGTAAAGCTGATGCAAACATGTAGTGCAAGCAAGTGAAGGGTCTGAGAGTTCATACCCGTATGTCAAGAAAAAGACTTTATTCAGCCCATACCATCTACTGAGCACCTGCTATGTTCTAGACACTGTACTAACACAGAACACCAGCAATCAGAGGTAGACAACTCAGCTCCTAAGCCATTCAGACACAGCATAGACTCCTAGGCACTTAGTAGGTCAGTGACTGTTAAAAATGAGATACATGAGCTAAAGAGTTAAGAGTAATTTGTTGGTCTTACAGAGGCCCTGGATTTGGTTCTCAGATCCCACATCAGGAGTCTCACAGCCTGCAACTCCAGTTCCAGGGGATCAGACACCCTCTTCTGTCATATTGTTATGTACCAACAAATAATCAGTTCACACACATGGTGCACGTACATACATTCAGGTATACACACAAACATAAAATAAAAACAATTAAGTATATAAAAATGAAAATGATACATCCCCATGCTAACAAAGGGCAAGTTTCCTTTAACCTATATATTTGGATGGTCTTTTGTTTTTGAGAGATAATGTTCATGTATAAACTGCTGCTGACCCAGGCAGGTGAAAATTGGTTGTTTCAGGGATGGAATTGTAGGAGTCTTGAAAGGCTGATAACAGATACACACAGTGAGTGCTTATTGCATGCCAGCCACCATTCTAAGTCATTTTCCTACAACAGCACATTAAATGCCCAGAGTTACCCTATATGGAAGGCTCTATCATCCCCATTTTATTGATAAAGAAACTGAGGTACAGAGAAATTAGCACACCCAAAGTCACCTCACAAATGAGGGAGCCAAATGTGAACTCAGGCAGTCTGCCTTAAAATCATGACTCTCACGTGAATACTTCTTCCTCCACTTAATCAACTATGGTTTGCGACCCTGTGTTATCTGAGCTCTGTGTTGCCACTGGCTCAGCTCCGAGTTCAGTCTACTGGGTACATGTAAGGCAGACAGACAATGCTGCTCATTCCAGCCCAGTCAGGGAGCCTCTCATTTCCACACACCCAAAGAGGCCTTGCCTCTTCTAAGGACACTCTTTCTAGTCCAAGTCCTCTGATCAATAACTCAGGCAGTCAAGTCCAAAGTGACATGGACACCTAGAGCCAGTGTGGTGCTCTAGAGGAAGATTTACATGTTCTCTACCTCAATTCCCAATAGTTGATAGAAGTACTGCACACTTCATTCACTGGAAGAGATAGCTTCAGCGAGGAAAGATTTCCGGGGATGTGATACTAGCCGCCCACCCTTTCCATGAGGGAACTAGGAAAGAGAACTGAATTGGGTCCTAGGAATGCTCCCTCCATTAAAAAGAAAGGAAAACCCTTTTCATTGACACTATTGAAAGCTGCTAGCCTCATAATCTTTCTTTTATTTGGAGAACACTAACACATGCCATATAATAGCCTCACTGCTATAACCACCACCCCATCCTTCCTGCTCCACACCAGCTGGGATCATACCACCATCTGTGTTTCCCCAAGAGGTATGAGCTGTCCAACCCAGTACTGATGGATAGTCACAGCCATGGAGAAACTAAGAGGGACAGCAGTAGCCTACAATCGGGTCTGCAGATAGGTAGTTAGGCTCTGTGTGTGTGTGTGTGTGTGTGTGTGTGTGTGTGTGTGTGTGTGTGTGTGT
>CABHPQ010147978.1:26506-44882 GCA_902168405.1 Peromyscus aztecus
ACACACACACACACACACACACACACACACACACACACACACACACACGGGGTGGAGGAGTAATTGACAAGTTAGAAAAAAGAATTTACAAAAGACCCAATTCAAAAAGAAAAACCAAAAAATTAAGATACCAACCAACAAATGTAACAAGTAATGCTCATGAAACTTTATAATTTTATACATGGGGAATAAAGGAAGGATTGAATGAATGGAAAGAAACCCTGTGTTCCTCAGCGGGAAGTCTACATATTAATTTATAGGCTTCCTACTTTTTTTAGTCCTAATTACAGTGGCATTCTGGGAACTTGAGAAAACAATTGTAAAGTTCAGCTAGGAGAATAAGTGTATGAGAATTGTCAAGAAAATATCAAAAAAGAAGAAGAATGTGGATAAGCTTGCTCTACTAGATCTTTTTAAGTGCTATAAACCCACAATAAATAAAATATTGCTGTAAAAGTGCCAGGAGAGAAGGTGAGATCAAAGACACAGAAAAAGAGCCTGAGAAAGGTCCCCAAATATAACTAAGAATTTATTAAGTGGCAAGAATAGCAGTTAGGGGCCATGGGAAATTATGTTGAACTAATAAATTAACTATGTGACAGCAAATTAAGTCATACTCCGGCCTTGCATCATAAACCAAAATAAGTTAAGTTATATAAAGAGTTAATAGTTTACAGAAATCATAAAAGAAACATATATGCGTGTACATAAATATATACATATACACACACACATATATCCATGTTCCCATTCACATAAAACAAAGTCGGGAAACTCAGAGAGAAAGGCTGGTATTTGGAACTACCTGGAAATAAATATAAGCTTTTATACTGAGGAGAGAAAAGGCAAATGACATGCTAAATAAAACATGTAAGACAAGTAAAGAGTATCGTTAATGTGTTGACAAGATTTATAAGGCAGTGAGAACACGAATCGCCTTATATTATAAGATGGAGAGGCTATAAATGGAGTTCATTTCCAAGCCAAGAAATATTGTTAGCAAACACAGGAAGAGATGGCCAACTTTGTTATTAATCAAAGTGAGCACTCTGGGCTGTGGAGCTAACATTCTTACACACTGCTCAGCACGTAAATCGGTATGGCACACACTTTTTGAAAGGCAATTAACAATGCAACTAAAAAAGTCTTAAAATGCAGGGACCAATTTCAGCCAAGATATTCCATCTTTACAGATTTACTACCTTCACAAATACCATAAAATACAAATATGTACGAGGCATATACATAAAAATATACTTTATAACATTATTTATAATGGAAAACAATATTTTAGAATAGAAAATTGGTCAATCTATTCCACAGACATCAATGAATCCACTGATTCCCTGAATCAATCTATTTTTCATGAAATGAAAATTTTTTTCAGGCATGAAAGAGTATGCAATGTTTGATAGCATTCTGATAAAATATATCATACAGAAAAACTAAGCATTCTATAGAATGTGATCTGGTAGGGGCTTTCTTCCCCTTCTAGCTCTGTCCCGTGATATTTTGGCACATCAAGCATGAATTGCATTTGAGACGAGGGTGCACATGCGTCTTACTTTAATGAGACGACTGGGAGGAGCCTGTGTTGAATTCCAAGGACTAGAGTGGTATCAGCTAAACAAGGCTTAGGGAAAACTGTTTTCAAAAGAGTTAAAACCCAAAAGAGAGGAGGTGTGAGTTCTGCTGTCTCATGGAGCAGGATCTTCAGGACTACTTTAGTGATCAGGTTGAAGCAGGTGAGAGGAGGGGAACCCACTGGAGGTGAGTCACCAGGAAGAAATGACAGAGACATAAAGATGTGGCCAGTGTGGGGAGTTAGGGTGGGGTGAGCCTTGTGGACAAAGGATAATACAAATGCTACCGCATCAAAGTGAAAGAGCCCAGATTTTGAGGCAGACTGTCGGCAAGAGGGAGCAGCCACATAAGGTGGAGCCCAAGACAAACACATGGTTGAGGCAGAAGCTTCCTTCAGATAGGAGGAGTTCCTCTAACGTGCATTGCTCCCTCTGTAAAGATGACTCTCTGCATTTTGCAAAAGCTGCTGTCTTCATTGACTTCACCTGACACCCACAGATGATCCAATGAGACAGTTGTGACAGCCCTCATCCAGCCACTGTACATACATGATAACTGGGGTGACTTCCGTCCTCTGCCCAGGTCTCTAAAAATTGACAAAATCAGAACGGGGTCCTAGGACTGTCTATCTTCAAACCCAAATTTCTATCACCTGTATTGCTGTTTCACTCTAAGAATGGGTGGTAGCTGACTTCAAACAGGCAGATTAGTTTGCATTTGCGGGAGAGGGGGTACCCTACCTAGCTCAGTGGTAGAGCACTTACCAGGCATGTGCCTTAGGGTTAAGCCCCAGCACCACAATATAAAATAAAGTTAAAAGAATCTTTAAGGAATGAGAGAAGTGTAGAACAGAGCTCTTAAAATGAGCAGATCAAGTACCCTGTGACAAATGACAAAACACTGGGAAGACAGAATGAGATCTATGGTGGAGAGAGCTGGGAGAGTAGAAACTGGAAATGCCTGGACCTGTCCAGTAGCTGGTCACTGTCACTGTCGGGAGAATCCAGATTGTATCATGGTAACAATAGCAACCCCAGCATCGAGGTGGCTTAAAACAGTGTTTCTTTCTGGATCATACTACAGCACAGTCACAGGAAATCTCTCTCTTCATCAAAGCCCCTCTGCTGAGCAAGAGGCCAGAATCTTCCTTAACTTTTTCAGTCATTGTTCCCAAAAGACTCCCTCCACATTCTACTACAGATATATTTGTACATCTGTATTTATTGCTGCTTAATTCACAACAGCAAGGAAATGGAACAGCCTAGCTGTCCATCAACAGACGAATGGAGACTGAATATGTGGTACATGTGCACAGTGGGATTTTACTCAGATGCAAAGAAAAATAAAGTTTACAGGAAAATGGATGTATCTAGAAAGGGAAATACGAAATGAGGAGACCCAAACTCAGTAAGACAAAAAAAAAGTATGCTCTTTGTCGTATACAGATCCTAGCTTACAATGTACACACACACACACACACACACACACACACATATGTGGATGTATATGCAGATAAAGCCTAAAACCCTAGAGGACATCAAGAAAGGTAAAAAGAGACACTGAGGAAGGACAGAGAAGACAAAAGGCCACACAGAACACGAAAGAGGAAAGAGACAGGGAGGGTTATAAGGGGAGCTAGCAAAGGGTCCCAGAGGACTGGGGCCGGAGGCAAATCTGCTAAGATGCACTTTGAGAACGGCATAGTGATAGCTAATACCTTGTGTGCTGATGTAATTTTTTTTAATTTCTAAGTTAGAAGGAATTGAAAAGAGATCCAAAGGGAGGAGGAGGCAAGAGGAGGAGAGAGGAGGAAGAGAGAGGAAAGAAAAGAAGAGGAGAGAAGGAGAGGGGAGGGGAGGAGAGGAGAGAGGAAGAGGTGGGGAGGAAAGGTCAGGAGAGGGGAGGGGAGGGAAGGGGAAGGAGGAGAGGAGAGGAGAGGAGAGGAGAGGAGAGGAGAGGAGAGGAGAGCCTGAGTGAACAACAGAGAAAAGCCTTCCAATGGAACTGATACGTGTCACCTCTGCCCCAGTCACTGTCCAGAGCCAGCCCCATGTCCTACCCAGCCACGAGGAACCTGAAAATTGAAAAAAATCACAAGCTGTGATGAACAGCCATTGTGCCTATGGCAGTGCCAAACCTCTGTGCTTAGCAGTGGGGAGAGCCATGGCCCAGGGCAGTCAGGAAGAGTGGTAGTCCTGTGAGGAAGCTGTTGGGAAGATACAAGCAGAGAGAGAGAGAATCACTTCAGAAAATAAGAGTTTGGGTGGGGGGATAGGAACTTAAGGAAGAGGGTTGGGTGGGCTGGGTGCAGCTTGGGGGCAGGAGGGAGTGGGAGAGACGTCTTGATAGGGGTGCCATTTTGGTGTTAGGGAGAAACCTGGTGCCAGGGGAGAATTCCCAGGAATACCTAAGGATGGCCCCAGTTAAGACTCCTAGCAATAGTGGAGAGGATGCCTGATCTGGCCATCTACTGTAATCAGATTGGTGACTACCCTAATTATCAACAGAGAGTCTTCATCTAGTAACTGATGGAAGCAGATGCAGAAATCCATAGCCAAGCACGGGGCAGAGCTCCAGGAGTCTCCTAAAGAAAGGGAGGAGGGACTATGCAAGCCAGGAGGTCAAGGTCATGATGGAGGGACCCACAGAGACAGCTGATCTGAGCTCATGGGAGCTCTTGGAGTCTGGACCAACAATTAGGGAGCCTGCATGAGACGGACCTAGGCCCTCTGCATGTGTGTGGCAGTTGTGTAGCTTGGTCTGTTTGTAAGGCTCCTAGCAGTGAGATCAGGTCCTGTCCTTGGCCCTTAGCTGGCTTTTGGGAACCTGTTCCCCATGCTGGATTACCTCACCCAGCCTTTTTGCTGGGGGAGGAACCCGGTCCTACCTCAACTTGATGTGCCATGCTTTGTTCAAGCCCATGGGAGGTCTGCACCTTTCTGAATGGAGCCAGAGGAAGAGTGGATGGGGACGGAGTAGATGTGAGTGGGGGGGGGGGGGACAAGAGGAGAGGAAGGAAGGGAACTGTGGTCCGTATGTAAAATAAATGAAAAATGTTAATTAAACTGAATTTAAAAAAAAAAAGAATAAAACTCCTAAAAAAAAAGAAGAAGAAGAAAATAAGAGTTCAGGTCCCTGATTTCTAGTGGCAATATAATTTATATTTCAAGAGAAGATTTCTTCTCTTAGCTGAACAGTAGAACAGTTTTCAAAATGAATCCTGGCTTCTAGTCTTCTAGTGCAGAAGTCAGAAAAGAAATCCAAAGAGGATCAAAGGTTGCAATGAAATCAGTAACTAAATTGTCAATAGTCTGTCTATATTCATTTTTAAGGTGTCAACTCAAGTCATACTAATTTTAAAGATGTATTTTATTATTTTATTTATATGTGTTTGCATGTGTGTATACATACATAGGTGTGGATGCTCATGGAGACCAGAAGAGGGCGTCAGATCCTCTAGAGCTGAAGTTACAGATGGTTTGAGCCACCCAGTGTAGATGTTAGAAACTGAACTCTAGTCTTCTGGAAAAGCAGCAAGTGCTCTTAGCCACTGCCAATATTATGTGTTAAAGTATTCATAGTATACTTTATCCCAAACCCAGCTCCAGCTCTATGCTCAGAGAACTCCAGCAGTCCACTCAGAACAAATAGCCTTTCTCATGAATACTGAGCAAACAAACTCTGTGTCCCAGGTGAAAGGTGTTCTTGGTAAATCCTTTGAGGCTCCTGGCTGGGAGTGGCTTCGAGATACACGCAGATGATTCTTTTCAAGTTCAGCACGCTGGAGTTAGAAGCTTCACTTCATGCAAATGTTTACTGCCCACACCAGTGGTGAGAGTGACCTCAGGCATGAGGCGGCTGTCACAAGGTGAAGTGTGGAAAAGCCTGACACTTAGTAGGCTTTCAATAAATGCTCTTTCCCTTGTTTTCATATTGCATCTCAGCTTTTAGAGCATCTGCCACAGGCAAGATTCCAGATGTGCGAGGCATGTTTATGGCCTCGGATTTCATTTTACAAGACACAGATCTGGACCTTGGGCCTGACTTCAGTAAAGAAGGTGTTAGATTTTTTTTTTCTCACATAATTTCTTTTGTATATTGTACCTCCTTCAAAAGCCAAATTGTTAGTCATAAAGCAACCCTTTCTAGAGTTCTGCCTCATATCTTATGACAATTAGACAGCCTGAGAATCAAGTTCAAAGGTACGTTGGTGAGTGATGAGTTTGAGGGAAGCAGGACCAGGAGGAAGATTGACAGCCTGCTGGAGATGCATAGCCAGCCCATCCTTGGAGTCAGGTTAGGAGCAAAAACATCTGCAGAGAGGACCTAATTTATCACTGGAAAAGATAGCAAATATGTTGTTAATGAAGGAATAAATCACTCTTGGGCAAGCAATGACTTCATTTTCTCTTGGGGTGCTCAGCTTAATATTTCCTCTACAAACCATACCCTTGGGCAGCTCATGAGAGCCAAGGAGAGAGGCCAGATGCATGCCTCTGCAGGCCTACAGCACCGTTCTTCAGCAGAGCAATGCCGCTAGTCTCCTTGTCCATCAGAGGAACCTCTTCACTGCCTTCTCCTGGACCTTTGCTATCTTCTAATTGTAGCAGGAGCTGTGTGGACATCGATAGACTCAAACACACTCATTGCGCATGGGTTTCCTAAAGCTGAGCAATGAATCCCAGAGGGCAGGAAAGAGCCAAGGCTGAGAACGAACTGGGGGAAGAAAAGGAAGGACACTGGGAGTAGCTGGGACCAAAGAACATGCGCCACAGGCTCCTCCACCAAAAGGAGCCATACAAGAAATAAATGAGTCACAGTGAAACTGTTCTCAAGAACCTAGAGGCAAGGACAAGAGAATAAGACTGCTGAGGGCAAAGGGAAGGACATGGTTAGAGCAAGAAATCACCCTCTCATCCTGACTCAGCTGTGCGACTTTGGGACAGTCACATCACTTCTCTGGCCCTCTGCCCTCTTGCATATACGTCAGAGATATCGATCATCCATTATAGGGTTGAAATGAAGACGTAATGAGATGTGAAACTCAGATTCCTGTAGTATAAATAACAGCCATTATGATTATCATGGTTTCATTCATCCCTTCTTATATGTCTTGTGATTTTTTCACAGGTCAAACCTAAAATAGTGGCACAAAGATGAATGGGCCAAAAATGACAAGATAAAAGCCCTGACACCTAAATGCACTAAGTCTGGGGGACGGACACGTGGAGATGCAGAGGGAACAATTCGATATAAGGACTGGCTGGGAGAGCAGCTGTTCTAGGCTGGGTGATGATGACTGTGTAGGGAGGGCCAGAGGACAGCATGGACAGCAGGAACATGGCCCCTGAGGCTGTCTCCCAGGCAGGCAGGAAGGCAGGCAGGACTTGACTTGTGGGCTTTGGAAGCCATGGTAAGAATATGGATTTCACCCTAAGAGGGACATGACTACATAACCTCCCTGTGCAGGGAGGCACGGTCCAAAGTCCATTCCCATGCAGCTTGAAGATCCTAAGGAAGTTCACCTAGAAGTTTCCATGTTCTTTTTGGTTCTCCTTGGATCTTTAAAGAAACCATATTTGTAAGCTTTCACACTTTTTATATATTTTTTAATTTTTTTATTTATTTTCACGCTTTACTATTTTTCCAAGAAAACCTACCGCAGCCCCCAGAGCCCAGTCATCTGCAGTGGGAACACTTTGCAGAAATGGTAGCATATTGGCCAAATGCAAACTCCTTAGGGTAATTTCACAGTCATGACCTGCCTCTCTCCATGCCTTGTCTGACCTCCTGTCACTTGTCCTCAGACACTCAGTGCTTCATAACACCAAGCCACCTGTGGCTCCCCAAACACACCATGCTATTCCATGCCTGCTCATATTTACATTTCTATGGGTGCCTGGAATGTGCTTCACTTTCTTGTCTCCCTGCTGAACTCCTTGATCTTAAAATCGACCAAGAATAAATGGCTTCCTTTGTGAAATCCTAGACAATAACTCACGCTGTTTGTCACACACTCAATGCGCGCACGCATGCGCGCGCGCGCACATACACACAGAGCACTACCTCTTTTGCATAATTCTGTCATTGTCTATATCTTATTGTGTCCTCTATTTTAACACCATTCCCTGTCTAAACAGTACTAGATACCACACAGACATCACTTAAATGGATAAACCCATTTGTCCATTTGTGACTTTTATCTGTGAGAAAAGCACATTATGAGTTCTACCTTTACTTAAGTCCAAGATAATCTCTCCCATTCTCCTATGGGAAAGGAAAAGATTCTTAATTAGGGGAAACCCAAGGTAACGTAAGAAGGTATTCCTGGACTCCGATCCTCTGGTGAAATTAGCTGGCTCTGTTGACTAATATCAGGCATGGTGTACAAAGTTGCGACATTTCAGGGCACTGAACTCCCGTGCTGTCAGGGTGATCCTTTAGCTCCAGGAAAGATCATCATAAAAGGGTGTCAGGTGTGTCCCTAACTTCCTGCCACGTGATGCCAAGGTCACAGTGAATGAAGAACAGCAGGAAGTATGCCTCATGATGACCAAGGCCAGGAATTCTCAAGCTTGAATGTATGTTGGATCTAACTGAGGGCTTGTTAAAACACAGGTGGCTGGGCCCCACCCTGGAGTGGCTGATTCAGAGGGTCTGAGGTGGGGCCTGAGAACCTGCATTCCTACACGTTCCCAGGGGCTACTGCTGCTGCTGGTCCCCAGACCCTGAGAGCCACGGATTGTGGTTCCCTGAAGTCTTTCTATACTTGCATGCTAAAAAATACAAACACCCTAGTTGCCTGATCCTGCTGCCAGGCAAACATGATCAGATCTGAACTTGAACTCCAAAGACCAGTCCTGCTGTTCTTTCTTCCGGTGGTGTGGCAACTGGCAAGCCACAGAACCTCGGGACAACTAAGCTTCTTCTACCAAAGGCAGCACTTGCTGGCCTATCACTGTCTACCCTCACAGGCCTGCTGTACAGTATAGTGGAGAAAGGACTGAGGAGTGTCTCCACAGCCTGTGTAGAAATTTATACTTTTGCTGGGTAGTGGTGGTGCACGCCTTTAATCCCAGCACTAGGGAGGCAGAGCCAGGTGGATCTCTGTGAGTTCGAGGCCAGCCTGGGCTACAGAGCAAGATCCAGGACAGGCACCAAAACTACACGGAGAAAAACCTGTCTCGAAAAAAACGAAAAGAAGAAAAAAGAAATTTATACTTTTGTTTATAAATTGTAAAACATCAATCTTTTAATAGCTTAGTGTTAATTTGCATAAAAAGGTTTCCTCTATCTCTAATTGATTGACTGTATCTTCTATGTTCTTCTAGAAGATATTGCTTAATGACGGATATAAAAATAAACTATTTTATCTGAAATATACTTGGGTGGAAGTTGGAGTAGAATTTTTTTCTAAATGATAATTAACTATGCTAAAATCCGTTTCTAACCCATCCCCTCTCCTCTAGATTTGAAAGCTCCCTGAGGTATAAAGCAAGTTCCGATGACACTGATTTTTCCTGAGTTCCTGTTGTACGTCATTCACTGTCCAGGCACTCATGTGCCTCCGCCACACTCTTTTATTTATTGCAGCCTGGCAGTTTCTTTCACTTCCAGATATGGAAGCTCCTTACACATTTCTCTTTTTTCTGTGCTGTTAGCTGATCTGATGTTCCTTCCATTAGATCATTTGTAAATCTGTTTTGTCAAGATGCCCACAAAATTCCATTCAAATTTAGATTGGGAATAAAATACTGACATGTGCCATAGCAAGAACTGACATTCCTGTAATTAAAAAAAAAATCTGTCATTCCAATATTTTTAGCATTTACTCCAAGGATCCTCTAATTAGCTTTACAGTTTTCTTCATATAGAAAGATTACGCACAATCCTTAGTTTCCAGAGTTTGGGTCTTACATGTTATTATTGTCATAATTATTGCTATTATGAGTGGCATGCTTCCTATGAGCCTCTAGCTGACTATATTTTGTTTAGACATCCTAAGCAGCTTACTTATTAAGGCTCTTAAGTTTCATTAAGTTTTAATGAAAATTAAGAGGATTTTTGTTGGTTCTACAAGTAGGTTATTTTACCTTCCACACTTAGTATTTGCAGTTTTCCATCCACTGTCTCACCTTGTTGCATTAACCAGAACTGCATTTCTAGAATCATATGACAGCAAGAGAAGCTACCTTGGCCTGCTATTGACTTGGAGGGAGGCTCCAAATGTGTTTGAATGACAGGAAACTACCACTTGGCCAGACCAAAGCAAGTCAAGGGCCAATTTCACAGGTTTTTACCCTTAGGCTCCAAATGATTATTTGGCTATTGGATAAATATTATAACTTAATTTCATTAAGATTTCGCCATTTTTTTATTTCTGAGCATCTGAAGTGTAACAGGAACAGATTCACACCATAAACATAAAACTTTTTTAAGTAAGACAAATACAGCAAGGTAACAGTGCCCACTTGCAATATCAGCACTTGGGAACTGAGGCAGGAGAATCATGAGTTTTGAGGCCATCCTGGGCTACATAACAAAACACTATGGAAAAAAATCACTGAGTATCTCCCCTCTGATAGGAGAAGAGAAAAACCATAGATTAGCTAACAACAGCAATAATAATAATAATAATAACAAAGACCAACTAGGTAGCCTCTTAGGGGATGCCTCCCAGAAGAAAACTGACTCTTCCTCCTTAAGCATCTTTAAATTGCCAATAATTCCTCAGCTAAAGTTGAGTGAGACTTCCCGAGTCCCTCCCTGATCCCTGGTGGGATCTGGATTAGCTTGATCTTATGCAGATCTTGTTCCTGCAATCCCAGCTGCTGTGAGTTCATCATGCCCCAGGAAGTGGCCCTACACCACACACATACTGGCTGTGCTAACCTGGGTAAGTGGTTTTAAAAAAAAGCACAAGAAATTGGGATGCAAGGGCAGGTGGAATACAGAAGAGGAATTGGAGGGGAGGGACTGGGAGTAGATTTGATCAAAACTCATATGCATGTGTAAAACTTTTAAACAATAAATGTTAAAAAATAATTTCAAGGGATTCCACATGCTAGAAACTGGGACAAAGACACCCTTCAGAGTGGTCAGGCTCACTCCTTCTGAGGAGAGACATCAAGGATGAGACTGGAGGCAATGTGAGAATCTGCTATGTGATGAGCTAGATACACACTCCAAAAGGAAACTCAGCTGCTGAGCTGTTGGGGCTGCCAGGAAGGTATGTAGTCAGAACACCACAAACAGAATACCTAAGCCACAGGCTAAATCTGAGGTGGAAGCTAGGTAGAGACAGAACCTCACTTTGAATTGGATATGGATTAAGAGTTTGGTTTGCACTGGGCTTTGAATACTTGAGAAGAAGACAGGGTTCATGACCAAAAGTCACTAGCGAAAGAATTATAGCAACGATGGAGAGGGTGCTTGAACTAGCCTTCCCCTTGTACTCAGATTTGTGACTACCTTAATTGTCATCATAGCATCTACATCCAGTGACTGATGGAAGCAGATGCAGAGACCCACAGTCAAGCACTTGGCCAAGCTCCTGGAGTTCAGTTGAAGAGAGGGAGGAGGGATTATAGGAGCAAGGGGGGGTCAGGATCATGATGGGAAACCCACAGAGACAGCTGACCCAAGCTAGTGGGAGCTCACCTCACGGACTCTGGACTGACAGCCGGGGAGCCTGCATGGGACCAAAGTAGGCCCTCTAAATGAGGGTGAAAGTTGTGTGGCTTGATGTATTTGTGGATCTCCTCACAATGGGACCAGGACTCATCCTGAGTACATGTAGTGGCTTTTTTAGAGCCCATTCCCTAGGGTGCCATGCCTTAATCAGCCTTGATGCAGGGCCTTGGGCCTGCCCCAGCTTGGTAACCAGCCTGTGTTGAATACCCAAGGGAGGCCTTACTTATTATGAGGAGTGGGTGGGGTGGGTTGGGGAGAGGTAGGGGAAGTGGGAGAAGGGGAGAGAGGGGGAACAGTGGGCAGTATGTAAAATGAAAAAAATTAAAATAAAGAAATTTTTTTAAAAAAAAGTCACTATCGAATAATGAGACCATCCCTGACTGTTGCTGGGACCGAGGGACAGAGTGTTGATGTGTGTCTGAGGAGGCCTCGTGGAAGAACAAAACCATCTCTTGGGGTACCAGCTGCTCGGTTGTTCTATCACCCAGTCTAAAGACTGGAGAAACAACTTAAGGCCAGACTTGGGAAGGCACCAAACTTCACTTGGAAACATGGGAGCCTTATGTAATGCTTCTGAGCACATAATAAAGTCACTTAATTCTCCAAAATCAGAGGCCAGCTCCTGGGAGCTGGAGACAGAGGGCAGGATTCTCATGCCCTGAGGGTTCTCACCCATGGGGGACCTGCATTGTCATGCATTTTTCTATAAACACCTCCAGAAATGCCCATGAAGCACATGTTTATACAGCTGTGCCCAGGTCATTTTTTCTCAAGAAAGTGACCTGACATCTGTCCCCTTCCGATGTGGGGCAGAAAAGATTAACAAGTTGTATCTCATACTGCTAGAAGGCCCAGGAAGGCCAGAGCTAGTTTCCAACTAGGCCTGTAGGAAGGAGGGAATATTCTGGGCTGGAAAGAGAGGGACTGTGGATCATAGAGATGCTCCGGTGGGTTGGGCTAGGAATAAGCAAAGCACAGGGACTAGAGGCACACACTCAGCTCAGGGCAAGACCCTAGGGGGAGCACACATTCCCTGTGCCATAAAGGACAGAGGGATGGGATAAGAAACATTTTTGAAGGTGGGGCAAAGCACCTAATACCATGTGGCACAGGTAGAAACAAGAGACATCCCGAGGAGTCTACCAGATCCTAGAGGGGACTGAGGCTCGAACCTTGGAAAAGGTCTAGGGGACCAAATATTTAACTGGAATATTGAGTATGACACCAAACAAAGATCTCCAAGGGCCTATGACTGCATTCTAAGGTAAAAGGGGTAGACCTTGTGCAGAGGACAGTTAGAAAAGGTCAGTGAGTTTGGCCCAGGAGACGCTGTCAGGGCAGGAACAGGGTTTGTTTGGCCTCACAGGACATCCTAGCCAGGCAACAGCAGTATCCAACTTCTGGGAATGACGCTTTCTGCTCGCTCCTGCCCTTCCCTGAGTGTGTTCGGGCATGTTAGAACCATGACGTGAGCTACTGCCAGGGTAACCTGCAACACGCAAGAAGTGATGTAACACGAGGAAGAAGAAACATTGCCGTCAGACCGGAGTCCTGGGCACAGTTACTTGAGGCATTGCTGGTCATCAAACCAACGGGCCACTGGTCACCATGGTAACGACAATCAAAACACCAGTTCCTGCTTTCCTGGGCTGGTGTTGAATGACGATTGTGCTACACAGAAGAGCAACTTAATCCCTCAGCGCACAATAAACAGAGCTGCCAGTTCCAGCCTTGCAGATGATGGAGAAAAATAGCTTGTGAGCGGACAAAGTACATTTCTCGGGGTGGATGCACATTCAAGCCAAGAACTCAAGGAGGGAATCTTTTTTGCTCAGCTTGAAGTCATTGCCGTCTCCAAGACTCTTCCCCGCCTCCCCTTCACCACAGTTTTTAGGGAGGGAGGCTGTTATGAATGCTTAAGAAATACGATAAGTGTGCTTAAAACCCCAGATACACACATCTCTAGCCCTTCTGGCAAAATCAGACGAAAACTTAACGATGGCTGTGAAATATTCACATTCGGAGTAGATCCGATCGTTTTCATTTGTGTCACCAAGGCAACACAGGATCCATCTTCATCTCGTTGAAGGATAGTGTTCCTTCCCAAACGCCTGATGCAAGCGTGAAACACAAGCTTCCCCCTCCGGCTGAGGAAAGCCAAGATCCCTGGATCCAAGCCCGTGACTGCCAAGTCACAGCTGCTCTGGCCTTGGGTTCCCTCTCTCCAAAGTCACAGGCTAAAATCATAGAGACCCTGGGATGCAGTATAAACTCAATTTTTCTTTTCAAAGCCTATCCCCTTCTCTTTTCCTATGTAAGTCTCAGAGAGATAAGTCCTAATGCAAGAAAGATCAGAACACAAGGAAGCCTGCTTCAATTCTCTCTTCTACTCTGATTCATCAATAGATCAGGGGACCAAAACTGACTGACCCCAGTTCCTACATCTCACTCCAGATTTGCATGGAGAATGTAGTAAGTTACTGGGTAGACCCCACATTGATTGTCCTGTAGTCAGGTATATACCTTCAGACTAGCCAGTTCTGGTCAAGGGTAGACCCCCATTTGTGTCTCCTAGAAATGACAGGGAATCTTCACGCATGACACGTCACCAACATGGCTGCCTAAACAAGACCTGAACAAGGATGACACTGACAGAGATGTGAATGTGCACGCTGGGAAATCTCACAGAGCTCCACCTGTAAACAAAGAACTACAGGTAACTAAGGAGTGTTGAGATGGGGAAGAATCCTTACAGGGGTGAGCCCCCTGATAAGTTATCCCATACCAGTTTGTCAGCCCTGAAATAATATACACACAAATAACATTAAGCAGACCAAGCAGGTTCTCTCTCTCTTTCTCTCTGTCTCTCTGTCTCTCTGTCTCTCTGTCTCTCTCTTTCTCTCTCTCTCTCCCTCCCTCCCTCCCTGTGTGTGTGTGTGTGTGTGTATGTATGTGTGCATGTGTGTAACAATATCAATTTTAAAAAAAGAGGCCATGAATTTGAAAGGGAGCTGGGGAAAGCATGGCAGGGAATAGAGGAAGGAAAGGGAAGGGAGAAATGATATAATTATATTTTAATTTCAAATAATAATAAATTGTGGGAGCAAAGTCACTACCCCAGCCTTGGAGGCTAATTTTGAGTCCAGGCTTGGCAATGAACCAGAGACTCTAAACTAGTAACCCCACATCTATGCAATAGGGGAAATTATATGAAAATCAGTAATTTTCAAGCCTGTCCACCAGGTCCTGTCATCCCTCATACACACCCAGAGGCTACTGCAACTTAAGGAGGCAAGACTTGACAGTCTTGTCTCTGTGTCCTAGCCGCCACCACCTTCTGCTAGCTGATCCTGATGAGGTTTGTGTTAAGAAAAAAAATCTTTCAAGGTTGGGAATGTGGCTCAGCGGGTGGAGCACTTGCCCAGCATCTGTAGAACCTGGATTCGGTCCTCAGCACTGTGGAAACCAGGCATTTGGGCACAAAGCTTGTAATCATGGTGTCGTTGGGAGGTAGAGGCGGGAAGATCAGAAGGTCAAGGTCACCCTTGGTTGTATAACAAAGTTGAGACCAGCTTGTGTTATACGAGACATTGAAAATGAAAGCTATTTCATTTTTTCTCTAGAGAAGAAAAACAACATGATATCCAAATGGATTCCAGCCCTGGTAGCCTGAGCCAAGCATGGAGGGAAGGGGGAACGTCAAGAAGAGGCTGGGAAGACGATACCATTCCCTGCGGTCACAAAGGACCCTGCCTGACATCCTGAGGCATATGAACTTTGGCCAGCGGGGAGCCCTGAGCAGGTCAGTGGGCCAACAGAGTGTCTGAAGGATGGAAGAGGAAAAGGTGCGTGAGGGAATGGGGGAGGGGAGCCCAGGCACCTTGTTTTCTCAGTTGCCGAGCAGGAGGTAGAAAAATGGGTGGGAATGTGTGATGAGGTGTCCTTCACTACTCAGACCCCTCTCTTGCTGTTTCCTTTTGCCTGTTATTGTCTTCTAAACTCATTCCTATCATCAAAAAGCAGAGACAAAATGACTCTTTTACTGTCAACTAATGTTGGTGACTGGTCACTTCACACCAAGTGACACGACAAAGAAAACAAGAAACACGACAAAGGGTGTGTCAACTTCAACTAATTAATAAAGAGCATGCCACAGTCCTCAGCCAGATCATGTCACTAGTTGACTGCCTAGTCTAGACAGAGTTCCCCTGGCCCTGTGACCTTCCCTGATTCCAGCATCACGCACCCACTCCTCTGTAATCAGCCACCATCGAGCCATCCCTGTCCTTAGTATCAGCTCCATCAAGTCAGGAAACTCCCACAAGGTTCCCAGTAGACCTTTGAAGATAGAAGTGCCACATCCAAGCCTCCGACTTGTGATATGGCATGAACTCCACACTTGTCTCACACTCTTTAGTCCAGTACAAATGAGCCAAAGTAGATATGTACAACTGGAACGGAGAGAACACATCACTTAGAACAGTCCTCAGCACCCCTGCAGCCAGGGTGGAGCTTGACGAAGAGCAGGACACTGGGGTGCTGGCCATACCCTGGCACCTTTTTCCTGCCCAAGCCTTCCAGGTGACCCAGATGTCTTAGGGTTTCTATTGCTGCAACAAAACACCATGACCACAAAGCAAGTTGGGGAGGAAAGGGTTTACTTGGCTTACACATCCACATTGCTGTTCACCACTGAAGAAAATCAGGACAAGAACTCAAACAGGGCAGGATCCTGGAGGCAGGAGCTGATGCAGAGGCCATGGAGGGGTGCTGCTTACTGGCTTTCTTCCCCTGGTTTGCTCAGCCTGCTTTCTTATAGAACCCAGGACCACTAGTCCAGGGATGGCACCACCCAGCATAGGCTGGGTCCGCCATTGATCACTAATTGAGAAAATGCCTTACAGTTGGATCTCATGGAGGCATTTCCTCTACTGAGGCTCCATCCTCTCTGACGACTCTAGCTTGTGTCAAGTTGACACACAAAACCAGCCAGTACACCATCTCCATGGGCATGTGCACCTGACTCTCCTATGGCAGGAACATCCTGTCCACACTTGACATGTTCAGATACTTGGTTCATTGTTCTATGTGTTATTTGTTATAATCCCTGATGCATATTAATCACACATGTTTATGGGTTTCACTGTGACAGCTCCATATATGTGTTTTTGATCACTCTGCCTTCTCTTTCCCCTTTCCACCCACTCCCCCCGCTTCCTAGTTGTCTCTCTCATCTACTTTCAGGTCCCTGATCAAAGCCAAAGCCCCCTAACAAAGGGTAATTAGGTCTTAAGGGCTCTGTCCCCAGTGGATTAATGTCGCCCACAAAGAGTGGGCATTTCTTAAAAGGATGAATATGGCTTCCAGTGCTCTTTCCCTTATATATTCTCTCTCCCATTTAGTGTGTGTGTGTGTGTGTGTGTGTGTGTGTGTGTGTGTGTGTGTGATGTGTGTACACGTATGTTCATGTGCACATATGAAAGCCAGGTGACATCAGTTGTCTTCCTTTGTTATTCTACCTCTGACTTCTTTGACTATTGTGTCTGTGTGTGTGTGCACATGATGTCTGTGTGGGGGCACATGAGCCACAGTGCACACATGTAGACCAGAAGACAACTTTGGTGAGTCATTTCTCTTTCCACCTTCCAGTGGATCCCAGGGATCAAACTCTGGTCCCCAGGCTCGCACAGCAAGCGCTCTCCCACAGAGGCATTTATCAGTCCTGCACCTTATTCATTTATTTACCTATAAGACGATCTCTCACTTAACCTACAGTTTGTCAGCTCAACTAGACTAGCTGGCCAGCAGGCCCCCAGGAATCCTCCTGTCTCTGCCCCCCAGGCCTGCACTGTGGGTCCCCACTTTTTACTTGAGGCTCAGGATGGGACTCGGATTCTTCATGATTGCAGGGTGAACACTAATGACTGGGGCGTCTTCATGGCCCATATCATGTCAGTTTTGTTTGTTGTTAATTTGCTGGACCGAGAAGAGTGAGTGAGTGAGGGGCAGCTACTCCTTGCAATCCAGTTTCTCAAAGTCAACTCTGCTTCATATACCTGAAGAACTGGGGGATTCAAATGCAGACATTCCAATCACCATCAAGTCCAATCCATTCACTTCTCCACTTGAAGAAGAAGACCCAGAGCGGGGAGACGCCTACTCCAAAGTTGGCCAAGAAGAGCGAGAACTGACATCATGTGATAGCCATGGGGGAGAAACTATACTTGTGCTTCACATCTGCTGCCATGTTTAAGTCTCTCAGTCATCCCATGGGTAGAGGTAGCATTAGCCCATTTCACAGATGGGTAAACTAAGGGGAGAAATGACTAGTCCAAGTCACATAGGCTTCAAAGTGTCAGATAAAATTCTACAGCAGTGAAACACAGGGTTAGGAGAAGAGAGAAGATACAGTAAAAGCCTCATTACATCTCTGCCAGCCTCAGGCCGCTATGTCTATACATTGAGAATACAAATTAGAATCACCAAGACTTCAAAAGAAATGACACACGGAAAATAACTTGGTAAAACACGAAGTAATACACAATCAGAGAAGAAAATAGAGTTTCTCTCTTTAAAATGAAAAGTAGATTTCTTGGGGATCATCTTTCCTTTACAAAAAAAAAAGAGAAAGGAAAAGAAAATTACACACTCTGTTAGGACTGGTGATGCCGCTCAGGTAAAGACACATGCTGCCAAGCCAGGTAACCTGAGTTCAGTCCCTCAGACCCACAGTGATAGAAGAAAACCAATTCCTACAAGCTGACCTCTGGATTCCATCCTCACATGCACCCTGGTGTGCACACATGCACACACTGCACACCATGGGGGCTGGAGAAAGCAAATAAAATGTCAATAAATGATTAAATATGTGGGAATATATAAAGGAAAAAATGAGCATGATCCAAAGTTCTGCCATGGACAGACAATGCAGACATACACGTGAGGAGAGCACTCCACATGTATGCAAGCATGTGTGTGATCATTACATGGCATCGTACACCACATGCTGTCTGAATTTTTCTTTTGTTTTGGTTTTGTTTTTCAAGTTTATCCATGGTTTAACAAAATCAAAAGACACATTTGAAGGATTCTATTTTGA
>CABHPQ010147979.1:0-14819 GCA_902168405.1 Peromyscus aztecus
GGATTTGGGGTTTGCCCCACTGGATTTTGGTCTCACTTTGTTCCAATCATTCCTGTGCCCCTATTCTTCTTTTTTAGAATGGAAATGTTTACGATATGCCATTTTATGTTGAAAACATGTAACTTGTTTTTTATTTTATAGGAACTCACAGTTAAGAGACTTTGTAACTGTTATTGGCTATGGCAGTGGTTCTCAACCTGGGAGTCACGACCCCTTTAGGGTCATAGAGTCACATACCAGATATCCTGCATATAAGTTATTTTCATTATGATTCATAACAGTTGCAAAATTACAATTATGAAGTAGCAATGAAGATAATTTTGTGGTTGGGGGTCACCACAACATGAGGAGCTGTATTAAAGGGTCTCAGCATTAGGGAGGTTGAGAACCACTGGGCTATGGGGACTTTTGATGTTGAAATGCATGCACTTTGCTTTATAAGATGGTCATAAGCCTATGGGGACAAGAGTTTGGGTCCTCAGGAACAGGAATTACAGATGATTATGAGCCACTGTATAGATTCTGGGAACTGAACCTGGATTCTCTGCAAGAATAACAAGTGTTCTTAGCCATTGAGCTAGCTCTCCAGCTGCAGAGGACCCTTTTCAACTGTCAGGGAGACCATTACCTGGGCAGGTTCTGAATTGGATGAAGTGAGCTGGGCACTAATGTTCATCTTCCTTAGGTTTCTGACTCTGCGTCTAGTGTGTCCAGCTGCCTCAATTTCTCTGCCAGGATGGACTGTACCCTTGCACTGTGACCTGAAATAAGCCCTTTCCCCTTGAGTTGCTTTTGTTAGGGTTTTGGGTTTTGTTGTTGTTGTTGTTTGGTTGGTTTTGTTTGTTTGTTTGTTTGATCACAACAACAGGAAAAGAAACTAAGATATGAAGAAAGTCCCCAGAGAGACTGGAAGCATGAGCTCACCCCACTGAACATTTCTTGAATACTAGGAGCTTCCATTACTATCTCAATTCTCAGAACAGCCCAGCAAGCACACTGAGATGCTCGGACATCAGGAATCACCACGCTTGTATGTACCCTCTCTGTTGTAAACATCCCACGTGTGTGCGTTCTCACCATCACTCCAGGACTCAGGATTCAGAGAGCTAAGCAGAAGAATCTTTGATATATTCCTAAAACTAACAGTTATGATTCCAGGCTATGGTGGCACATGCCTTTAATCCCAGGACTCCTAAGGCAGAGGCTGGTGTTCAAGGCCAGCCTGGTCTACAAAGTGAGTTCCAGGACAGCCATAGCTGTTACACAGAGAAACCCTGTCTTGAACACCCCCCCCCCAATAAACAAACAAACAAAAACCCTAACAGTTATGAAATCTTTATTTTTTTTTTCCAGAGCGGAGGGTAGAATTCTAGGCCTCAGGCATACTAGACAAGCTCTTTCTACCACAGCTGCATTCCCTGGCCCTGAAATCATTTCTTTAAGCAAAATACTGTCAAAAAAAGAACAAAAGAAATGCAAAAAAGACGGATGTGATTTTCTTGTTGTTGAGTAAGTGGGTAATTAGTTTTGGGTTATTTGTTTGTTTCTTAAGTCAAAAATATGTCAGCCCTTTGCCCACCCAGCAGGACCTCTGGCCAAGTCACTGGTGAACCTAGACTTGGGCTTCAAGTATGACATTCAGGTCTGAATTCTCCCAGGAGGTGGCAGCAGCAGCAGCCGCCTGTGTCAGCTGCTGGGGAACTAGGGCAGAATGCCTCTGCTTTCCCATTGGCATTCCAACCTAGACATTCCTGGTTCCAGAGACCACTTTATCCCTTCCTTGGTTTGCTGAGTTGTTTGGAGCCAGGCACTGAGAGTGTAGGAGCTGGCACAGAGTCCCCTTTATAAGTGCCTAGCTTTTTCTGTAAACATTTTGGTCTAGGCTGTGACCTTGAAGCATGTGTGAAGGAGGCTGAGAAAGTCTCCAGCCAAAAGGAAAGAGCTTCAGAAAGAAACAACCAGTAACCGAAACTCACAGCCCCACAAGCATAAATCTAGAGGGCACTACTCAAAGAATATAGATTCTTGACCTGGGCTCTCAGCCACCAGCCTACTTACTGACCTTGTCCTTGAACCTGTAAGAGCTGCAATTCCTATCAACCTTTTGTGGACTAAGGTGATCTTTGAGCATCTACTGATTTTTAATTTGTAGGGGGTGGGCGTGCACAAATGTGCACGTGTCTATGAAAGCCAGAGGTCAACCTCACAAGTCGTTCGCTTTGTCTTTTTGAGACAGGTTCTCTTGCTGACCTGGAGCTCACCAAGGAGGCTAGGCTAGCTGGCCAGCAACCCACAGGGACGTACCTGTTCCCACCACTCCAGTGCTGGGATTAAAAGAGCACACAACCACTCCAGACTCTTGTACATGGCACCTAGAGATCGAATTCAGTTCCTCATGCTTGAGCAACAAGCACTTTACCCAACTAAGCTATATCCTCAGTCCTAATTTTTAAATTTCACTTTTATTATTTGGATTAAGTAGGACTGCCCTTCACCCTTGCAGAATTTAAACAAATCTTAGACACAACAAAGCGCTACTTGGTTCCAAGTTAATCCCAGCTGAGCACATATCCTGGTTTGGCAGACACTGCCAGCTGCATAGGAGGTGGGCAGAAGTCCCAGGAAATGTCTGGATGCCACACAGCTATGGATGAACTGTCAGCTGCTGGAGATTGCTTTGCAAATTACCACATCCAAATGAAGCCGACAAAACGATATTTCAAAAAAGCAATTAACACTGATTCCTAGTGTATTTGGAACCAAAAGGCCTTGGGGGCTGGGGGCAGGGTGAATTGGCTCAGAAGAATCGTATCCCAACCTTCCTGGTTGAAACGTCCAAGGTTAAGGAGCTTTGAAGTCAGACTCGTTCTATGCTCTCCTCCCCAGTCCCCCACAGCACAGGCTTTGTGAGAACCAGGCACAGCTAGTTCCTCTCATTTCCCCGTTCATCTAGTTGGCTCTAATTCCCTTGTTTTGTTACTTCAACTTCCATCTAGTCATTGAAGTAAGCATTTACCCATCCTCTCCCGTGTACCAGCGACAGAGAGGACACCCGATTGATGTAAGAGTCTGTTCAGAAATGGCTGATATTAGAGAAAAAAAATTCAGTATTAGTGGTAGTGTTGGTGATGGCAACAGTCTTGTTTGTGTAAGGCCACAGACCAAATGTCATATTTCCTAATGATGGGCATCGATAGAGTAGAATCATCTAGAAGTAAGCCCATAGTTCCATAGAAATTGGCCTCCATGAGTCTGTCAAGACAACTCTTCTTCTTTCATACAAAAGGCACCATATTAAAATCTCTTTTGGATTAAGAGCATTGCCTCCAGAATGCCTGTGTGTGTGTGTGTGTGTGTGTGTGTGTGTGTGTGTGTGTGTATACAGTAAACTGCAGAGTGACCATGATAGGAAACCTGGCAGTAAAACATCATTCTAGACAGCTGCACATTAGAGAGGAGAACCCAGAGGGCAACTCAGAGGACAAGGGGACACGGGGATGTCCAGGATGACACAGAACGTCCCGGACAGTGGCACCAAGTGAACAAAGGGGAAGTGGTCCCTGTCTCCTGGTTCTACCAGGTCCCAGGTCAGTCTCAGCTGAGTTGACATTCAAAGTCAAAAAGATACTAGGTGTCCTGGGAATCAAGTTAAGCCATCTCATGGGTGACTTGTGAGAGTTTGTTCTTTCCTTCCGTCTTGTGGGTCCTGAGGATTGAACTCAGGTCATCAAGCTTGGCAGCAAGCACCTTTACCCATGAGTCCTCTTGCCCACCCTCAAATGCAAATTTTTGTAAAAGGCTTTATTGTGTTGTTAATTTTTTAAAATTACTTATTTTGTGGGTCCATGTGGCGTATGTGAGTGCTGGGGGCAGGGAGCTTGGCAGTAAGTTCCTTTACCTGCTGAGCCATCTTGCGGGTCCCTGAAAATTGTGATTTATGTTCTTGTATAGTTATAAATAATGCTCTAATAACCTCTTCTCCCCAGTGCCACAGCCAACTTAAAGTGACACCATATACTAAATATACAGGATAAAGGTTCAGAACCTCTGACCTCTGGCTTCATTTTATCCAACTTGACTTGGGATGTGCTGATTCTGAAGACAAATGCTTTCTCTGTGTATCCTTTTATTATTACTATTTACATAGAGTCTTCCTGTGTAGTTTTGGGTGGCCTGGAACTTACTGCACTGACCAGGCAGGCTGGCTTTGCATTTACAGATCTGCCTGCCTCTGCCTTCAGAGTGCTGAGATTAAAGTTTGTGCCCCCACGCCTCACCCAGCTGTTTCTTTTACCATTGCTGTGGTAAAATATTCTGACCAAAGCAACTTGAGTAAGAAAGGATTTATTTTAGCTCACAGTTCAAGGGGGCAGCAGCTGAAAGCAGCTGATCATGTGACATCTGCAGTCAGGCGAGCTCAGTGAGGGCTTGCCTGCCAGTGCTCATCTCCCTAAGTCCAGGATTCAGTTAGGGATGGTACTACTCATAGTGGAGGGTCACCCCACAGAGTGACAGTCCCTGCCAGGCATGCTCAGAGGCCCATCTCCTAGGTGACTCTAGACTTTTCTCAAGTTAATGACACTAATCATCACATGCTTTAAAAAGGAAAAAAAAACAAAACATCAATCTAAGTCTTTGGGGTGGGGGGAGTTTGAGACAGGGTTTCTCTGTGTAGCCCTGGCTGTCCTGGAACTCACACTCTGTAGACCAGGCAGTCTTCAGCTCACAGAGATCCTCCTACCTCTGCCTCCTGAGTGCTGGGATTAAAGGCGTGCGCCACCACTTAATAAAAAAATCTAATCGCAACCACTTAATAAAAAATCTAATCGAGATCTTGGCTTCTCCTTTCTGGCTTGTTTGTTTAATTTTTCCCTATTTGTTGATTTATGTATTTCCTTATGTTCTTTTTGATTGTGTCTCACTACGTCGCCCAGAAAGGCCTGGAACTCAAGTTCCTCCTGCCTTAGCTTTCCAAGCACTAGGATAGGCGTGCCCCACCAGGCCTGGCTTCATTTATTTGTCTCTGTGTGTGCAAGCTGGAAAGGAGAGAGAGACAGAGACAAAGGGAGCCCCTGTGTAGGCCAGGCTAGCTTCTGGCTGTCGATCATCAGTCTCCCTGCACCTTTCATTCTTTGCCCATTATCCTCCTCCCTGTCTCCTCTCTTCCTGTCTGCTTCTGTCTTTACCTGCCGCCCATCACCGCCATTCTGTCTTAACCTCTCTTAGCCGTTGTCTGTCCCTCATACAGCCTGGTCCTCGAGCCTTTCTGTAGCTCCTCCCCCTCTGTCCTTTTCTCTGCCCCGCAGTACAGAAATCTTTGTTTCCTTTCATCATCTTCTCCCCTTGAAGCTCCTTCATTAGAAAGTATGGGGGGGGGGGAGCACTGTCAGACATTTATAATTTTATTATTCAACAAGATACTTTATTTTTAAGAGCAGATAAGTACTAAAAATAGATTTTTCTCCCTAAAGACTCCCAAAGGGAGGGGGAAAAAAACCTTGCTTATAGTTAGCTTGTTCCTTAAGTACTAACTGTAATAATTATTATTTTAGTGATTTCCTGGATTGGCCACAGATGACTTTGTTCATGTAGCTCATTGACCCTTGCTTGGAAAGTCCTTCTCAGTTCTTCATAATCCGAGACAGCAGCTGACATCAATGTAAAAAGAGAAGCTAAAAACAGTCGAGTGTGTACGCCCTGAATTGCATATTCAGTTGCAAAATCATCATTATTATTGTAATTACAGAGGGGAGGCATTTCAATAATTGTTCAAAGTGTCTTCTTGAGGAAATAAGTAAATCAGGGCCAGCTGTCACAAGCCAATCTACAATAATGATCCCCGTATGTGCGTCTTCGGGATTCATAACAATCTACAATAACAAATTTGTGCATTCGTCTACTGTCCCTGAACAGCCTAAAAAATAACAAACCTATGATCCGCTCTGATGTCTCGCTTGATAGTTCACTTGTATTTTTAAACAGCATCCTTGAATAACCTTAGAGTCATAAACTGCCAAACAAAAATTGCATCACCAATTTAATAACAAACAACGGTGGGTAGCCTGGCGTCCATCCACCTGTGACAGGATGGCCACAAACCGAGGTTTTGGAGCCAAGGGGAAGCCAGGTAGACAGATCTGCAGACAACTGAAACTGTTCAGAAAGAAACATCCACCAAGACAGACGTGCTTTATTGGCTTAAAAATTACAAACAGGAACTGTGAAGGCATGTTTTCAGCTTCCTTGTGAAATCAGCCCGAAGTATTTCAGCTTTTGCTCCTCCCAAGATACAGCTGTGAAGTGACTAATAGAAATTAAGTGACATTGCACCAGGAACTAAATGTGCCACTTCACTGAGAACAGAAACCGTCCCCTGATAGAGGCCATCCTCACGGATTAATACCTATAAGAGATGGCACAGAGAAAGTGCTGAACTGGGCCACTCCATAGGCAGAAAGAAATATTTATTGAGGGATCGAACTGCCAAGGCAGAGAGAAAAGCAAAATGGTGGGAAAACAAGCAGATTTTATATGATAGTCAGCAGAATGGGGATCTGAGCGGACACAGGCTGTCAGGATTGACCCGGAACTAGATACCTTTGCCTGAAGTAGCTGACCTTTGGGAGAACGTTAAGGGGCAAGGTTCCTGGCACACAGAAACCTCTCTAAGAGATCTGCCTTTCTAGTGAACACATACCTTTAGGCTTGCTCACAATCCTTCAGATTACCCAGGCAAAGTCCTCCTTTTTAGGACAGTGTCACCAGCACTACCATTTTAGAGGAAGGGGGCTTTGAACCTGACAATACCCCGGGTGCTTTGAAGAGGACCAGCCAAGCACAAGCATGGTACATTTACAAAGAGGGAGAATCATCCAATCGCCTCCTCAAAATTTCCTCATATCTCGGTAGCTTTGAATTGTGGTTATATCTCTAATTTCATATTCTTGAACAACCTCCAGAGACAGAGAAAGAAAGAGGAGAAAGAAAATTTCTTATCACATTGCTTTTCTCTCGCTGGGCCACTTAGGCTTTCCGGATCCAAGTCTTGCTGGAGGCTGGGCCTGAGCCAGGCGAGAAGGGTGAATGACCTCAAGCTGCTTCAGGAACTTGCCAGCTGCTCTGCTGCAGCCTTCTTAGGTGCTAAGAATCATCTTCCTCATCACAGTTGCCCAGTATATTTCCATATTTGCACTCCCAGCTAAAAGCAATTTCGCCAGCATGCAGCCTTATCTCGCTTCGGTAGTCCGAACATTTCCCACGACAGCATCAGAAGAGGCAGTGATGGACATTTTGAAAGTTGTTTTGAGGTATAATTTGCATATTGTTAATTGTAAAAGTAAGACAATGATGAAAATAAATGGAAATTCCAAAATGGTTTTGTATAGAAAGAAAAAAAATGCCCTTCTTGCCTTTATCACAAGTTTTAAAATACCGAGCACTATTTCTTGGCCTATATTTTCCATATAAGGACATTAAATGCATTCAGTGTTTTTATGCAGAGTAGATTATGGAAATATACAGTATCTTGTGTGCTGTATCTAATAATAAATCAGCAAAATTTCATGTCAGCACATAGAGATCTTTTAGGCACTAATGTGCCATAAAGCCAACCATGGCCTAATTAATGGACATTTAAATTCTTTCCACTTTATACTGTTATTATTAGAAATAATGCATCCATGAATAACCTTACATTCATGTCTTTAGGAACCTCTGTTGTGACTTTATCCATAGAATAAATTACTTCAGAGAAGTTGCTGGATCATAATATATGTACATTGAAGATGAGGAAGCAGAGCTGTCAGTCAGCGGCAACACTTCTTTGCCCAGCATGTGCAAGGTCCTAGGTTCAAACCCAGCAACACACACGCAATTAAACACTTCCAAACTGTAACCTCCCCACATGGTCCTGATTCAGTTTCCATCAGCAGTCTACATTTACTATAACTTTGCTAAACACCAAATTTTAACTGAACTTTAAACATCCGTCACTCATAGAAACATGGGCATGTTGTCATGGTTTGCATTTTCCTAAACACTCATGAAGCTGAACATTTTTTCCAAGTAATTTTGACCATTCCTACTTTTTGTTTGTTTGGTGGTGGTTGTTGTTTTGTGAGACAGGATCTCATTATGTAGCCCTGGCTAGCCTGGAACTCAGAGAGATCTGCAGCCTGCCTCTACCTCCCCAGAGTACTGGGATTAAAGGTAAGATCCACCACATCCAACACCATTCTTATTTTTAGTATGTGAAGTATTTGTTCACATTCTTTGCCCATTTTTCTGTTCCTTTTGTTTTTTGATAACATTATAAAATTAAGATCTCCTTGCATAATGCATAAGCACTTTTTCTGTCGGATTGCCAGTAATTTCTCCTTCTGTCCATTTGTCTTTGGCTCTGTTCACGGTGTTTCTCTGCTGCTGCTCTTGCTGTCATTATATTCATTTTCCCCATATAAAAGTTTTAAATGCGTTACATAAATTCATTTATCAGCATTTTTCCTTTCTGGCTTCTTAATTTGCGTGTGTTTTAAATGTTAGTTGTCTTGTAAGTCGGGTCTCTTCACAGTACAGTTTGATTCAAATTCTACTGTGTCACATAGCACAAAGTAAGAAATTATTCTGGGTATGTGGCCTATGTCAGTAATTCCAGAATCTAGGAGGCAGGAGAGCCGCTGTGAATTCAAGGCTAATGTGGACCGCATATCAGGACCCTGTCTCAATAGATAGGGGCTGGGGCGATGGCTCAGTGCCTACCGTAGGTGCATGAGGACTTCACTTCGGATCCCCAGAAGTGATGTGAAAAAGCTGGGAATGGTTGCATGCATCTGTCACCTGAGCACCAGGGGGATGAAGACGGGCATCACAGATCCCTGGAGCTCATAGCCCGCCAATCTAGCCAGTGAGCGCCAGGTTCAGTGAGAGACCCTGCCTCAAAAAGGTAAGTGGGAGTCATCAAAGAAGACATTAGCCTCTGGCCTCCCTGCTCACCTATGCAACACACACACACACACACACACACACACACACACACACACACACAACAAAGCAATTGGGTTTTATTGTGGAAAGAAAAAAAATTTACAAAGCCAGTATCATTAAAAGAGACCCCATCCTCCATAGTTCCTTGGATAACTATCTGGCTAGAGAATGGTTTATGTCCCATTTAAAGGACCCCTCCCAGTTCCCCCCTGTGGTGGTATTGTGTTCCCCAAAATATCGTGTACCCTAATAAACTTATCTGGGGTCAGAGAACAGAACAGCCACTAGATATAGAGGCCAGAAAATGGTGGCGCACACGCCTTTAATCCTATCACTTGGGAGGCAGAGATCCATCCAGATCTCTGTGAGTCTAAAGCCACACTGGAAACAGCCAGACATGGTGACTCACCGCCTTTAATCCCAAGAAGTGAGCCTTTAATCCCAGGAAATGAGGGCAGAAAGCAGAAAGGTATATAAGGCGTGAAAACCAGGAACTAGGCTGGTTAAGCTTTCAGGCTTTTGAGAAGCAGTTCAGCTGAGATCTATTTGGATAAGGACTCAGAGGTTTCCAGTCTGAGGAAACAGGATCAGCTGAGGAATTAGCAAGGCGAGGTGGCTGTGGCTTGTTCTGCTTCTCTGATCTTCCAGCGTTCACCCCAGTACCCAGCTCCAGGTTTGTTTTTATTACTAAGACCTGTTAAGAGTCATGCTACACCCCCCTTCTCTCTCTTTTATATGCACAGGATTGAAAGCCGCCTCCTTAGGGAAGGGATAATCAGACTGTGTTGGCCCTGGGCATCCCGGATTTTGGTGCTTGTTTACCAGAGGTGCCTGGAAAACCAACATACCCTGCCCAGTGTTAGATTTCAGAGGCAGCGTAGAGGCAGAAAGCAAGAAGGGACCAGGGTTTGACCTGAGCAGAAGAGACAAGACTATGTTTATTATCATACACAACGAGGGGCAGCCTCTCCCCCTTAGGACATGGAGGGGTCTGCAAAGAGAACCAGCCGGCTGGGACTCTTTCGAGAGGCTTGGGAATGAGGAAGAAGTTGATGCAGCTGTGGGGGCTCCAAGGCACTCTACCACCCAGCACCTAGACTTTGGGTGGGATATCACACAAGGAACAGGAAGCCAGTGACCCCATGGGAAGCTGAGTTTGTGTACAGTTCTCCAGGCCCCTGCACTCAGCCCCAGGCCACCCCCTGCCTCAGTCTAGTCCCATACACATGGTTTGAGCTAGCTCATTGTTGAGGCAACTCCAAAGGGGAACTCAGATTCATTTAAGGCAGCCTGCTCCTTCTATTGTTATTAGGTTAGTAAGGAGTCATGAAGCAGAGATGACTCCCCCAACCCCAGCTTTTTATTTGGAAGATTCTAAACTCCACAAAGTTTGAAAAAAATACAATGAATGACCCATACCTTTCATCTCTGTTCAGCTACTGTTTATATTCTTTTCATCCTTGTTTTATCTCTTCCTATGAGGCGACATTTTTATCCATTGAAGCGTTTGAAAATAAGTTGAACATTGAAAATTTTAATTTAATATATAAACTTTCTATATTATAAATATATCTTAATTATATATTAATATATAATATAAAATATATAAATTTAATACATAAATAATATAAAAATAAAACTTAAAATAATCCAGCATACATCTTCAAAGAATAAGGGCATTCAATATAACTATAATACCATTTCAGACTTGGGAAAATTAACAATGATTTAATAATATCTTTAAGTTCATATAAAAATTTCTACATTTTTCCCTTTTCCCAAAGATCAATCTTTGTTCCTTTTTCTCTTCTTTCTTTCTTTCCTTGTCTCACCTGCTTTCTCTCTTTGATGAGGTCCTCTGCAGCCCAGGCTGACTGTGAACCCCCTGTGTAGCCCAGGCTGACCGTGAACCCCCTGTGTAGCCAAGGATGACCTGGGACTCCTGATCCTCCTACTTCCACCCCTTGAGTGCTTTGCAGATGTGCACTACCATCCCCAGTCTGTGTCCTGCTGGGGACGGAAGCCAGGGCTTTGAGCATGTTAGGCAAGCACTCCACCAAATGAGCTAGATCCTCCAGCCCCTGCCCTAAGATCTTACATCGCCTTGATTCTTTTTCTCTAGTCCAGTGTCCCAAGATGGACAGTTAGCAATATCCACAGATATTTTTGATTATGGGGTGCTTCTGGCCTTGCATTAATTCGTTTTCTGTTGCAATAACAAGATACAGGAGGTTGGATACTTTATAATGAAGTTTATTTGATTCATAGTTTTGGAGGCTGAAAGTCCATGGTTAATTAGGTGATCATATCTATTTGGTCAACTCCTAAGTAAGGGTTTCAACTTGTTTCAAAGTTGGATGTTTAGACATGATTATTCCAACACACCCACCTCTATAGACTCTATTTCTGTCATCCACTAAGTCAGGGCTCTTGTTTTTCTCCCCAGAGAGGTCTCATGATTGTTCCCCAAGGGAAAAGACTCATTATCATTCCTAAAGTACAGCCACAGTGAATGCTGTCATCTGCTGAGAATTCTGCTTTACATATATTTAATTGTCACAGCATCTCAGCACATAAATAGCATTGCTACGTATTATGAAGGAAAAATCGGAGGCTTAAAAGGAGATACTAGAAAAACCATAGCCTTTGGGAATGGAGGGTTTGAAATCTGTACCGTCTATTTGATTCCAGATCTGGGGCCTGTGTCGACTTCATTTACTTATCTGTACCATGCTGAAGATGAGCAACTGGCCTCATAGGTTGAACATAGCTGCCTACCTGATCTAGAGTAGATGTTATTAGTTCTGGATATATCCTGATGATAGGTTAGGACTCCTGGCTCATGATGGATAATTCGTGTTGCCACAGAGTTCACGAGCAGTTAATCAGGAGTTGATCAAAGTCATTAATTCAGATAATTTGACCTACATTTCAGTTGAAGATTAACTTTAGAGATATTTGGAGAACAAAGAGTTTGCTGATCAATCCCTTAAGCAATATTGTAGGAGGGTGGTTATGATCATTCAACTTCTAGGAACACACCTCACATGCCTATCAGGAAGCTCTTTGGGAATTAATCTCCAAGCAGACTCCAACTTTGTTCACCCCCAAACAGTGTGATCATTCCTTCCACAAATAACAAAGGGATATGTTCTAAGACAGGGTAGAGAAGCAATCTCATCCTTATAAGACTATTGCAGAGTCTTCTTACATAAGCTCAGATGGCTGCCATGTCACTAAACCATATAATCTTATGGGTCATTGTTATACATGCATTCCATTGATAGATAGATAGTTGGATGGATAGATAGATAGATAGATAGATAGATAGATAGATAGATAGGTAGGTAGATGAGAGAGAGAGAGAGAGAGAGAGAGAGAGAGAGAGAGAGAATGTATTTATGTCCACCATGTGAGGGCATCAGATCTTCTGGAGTCGAAGTTATAGGCAAGTGTGAATTGCTTATCATTTGTGCTAGGAAATGGACGTAGGTCCTATGCAAGAGCATGCTCCTAACCACTAAGCTATCTTGTCAGCTCCTAATTCATTTAATTTTTAACCCAAATCTTAATAGGAGGTTCATGATTATAGTATTAAGGACCACTGTTTCATGACATGTTCTAGGCACCTGGAGTACATCAGAGATTAAAATGAATATTTTTTCACTCTGTTTGGGATAGATGGATGAAAAAGCAACAAATTTGTAAATTATATGCAAAAAAGTAAGTGCTAATGACAAAACAATTTAAAGTAGGGATAGGTCACTGTAATTTTAAATTAGGACTGGCAGTCACTTAAAAGGTGATATTGGGCATGGTGTGGTGGTTCATGTCTTTAATCTCATCATTTGGAAGCAGAAGCACATGGATCTCTATGAGTTCAATGTCAGCCTGATCTACATAGCGAATTCCATGTCAGCCAGGGCTATATAGTGAGATCCTGTCTATAAAATTGAAGGGGGGAGTGATATTGGAATAAAAGTTTGGATGATGTTTAATAATTAGCATCCATCCTCCCATCACCTTTTAAAGTTTTAGGGCTGGAAAGGTATCTCAGTGCTTAAGAACACATACTGCCCTTGCAGAAGATCCATGTTGGGTCCCCACCACCCATATCAAGGTTTCACAACTGCCTATCACTCCAGAGAACCAAGCTCCCTCTTCTAGCCTCTGTGGACACTTGCATGCCCATGGTGTACATACCTACACAGGCACACACTGATATCCATTAAAAAAGAACCTTTAAAGTCTTACAAGGACGTTTTTCCTTATGTGGCCCCTGTATTTTCTGTGTCTTTTGAAAGCACCCAGGTGCCTTCCCACTTTGAAGGCGTAAAGAGCAGATGGCTATTTCAGATATGTCCTGTCTGTATACCAATGGGGATGGGTTAACATGCTGCTTTCTTAGGGCCCAATGTGTCCCTTGAAGGGAGCTACTAGCCTTTGTGGGACCCCATGACCACATGACCCCAAGGGAGGCACTTCCTCTTGAAAATAATTGAAGGACTCAAGCTAGAAAACCTCATCATATGCAGGAGACACTTAGGAACTGCACAGGAGAGTTTGTCTGCGTGGGAGAATATTGGTGAAGTCACACAACCATCTAAGAGTGAGGTTAAGGGACAGTGAAGCTGTGGTTTATTAAGCATCTATTGTAGACAGAGCATAGGCAAATGCTCTCCAGCACAAACTGACTGTTATGACCATCTACATGTAAAGGGGAGGAAACTAAGGCTTAGAGAGGGTGAGTAAAATGCCCACTGCACACACAGGGGGACTTAAGCACATCTCTGCCTGGCTCCAGAGCCATGTTCCTACCTCATTAGTCAATGCTGTCTAGGATTAATCAGATATGGACTATAAAGTGCTATTGTTTCTGGAGCCCTCAAAAGACTGTCTCACTGGAGTGGTTCCAGTTCTGAGTTCCGAAGTGCCTGTTGAACACAACTGCATTTTCTACCTCATCCTCCTCTCCCAGGGTATCAGGCATGACTCAGGGGCTTGCCAGAGTCCCTTTCTATTATCTCCCCAACTTTCCGTGGCTTATTCTGTCTCGCCATGACTGCCTGTGACTTGCTCCATTTGTAGCCCATACAGTCCTGCAACCCAGAGCTGCTTCCCCTCCCGCCCTGCCCTGCTTGCCCTGAGGTACCAGACTCAGCAGGTACTGGTGCAGGTGTCTAGCATCTCTGTGCTCCTCAACCAAGGTTGAAGGCTGCACTGCAGGCTATCAGTTGTGGCTCCCTAAGAAGCTAACAGTGGGAGGTGACAGTGACGTGGGATGCACTTCGAGCACTGGCAAACAGGAGGGGGAAGCCCCAGGAAGATGGCTTCCTGGTCCCCCCCCAGGAGCTTACCTGAGGTATGGGCTCATCCTCTATCTAGCACAGTGATATTCTGCGAAGCCACTCGAGGAGGCAGACAGTCTGTGTGTGGATTGCTCAAGCACCCTCTGGCAGAACGCCTGTCATCTTCTTGCTCCCCCTTTCCTCTCACACTCACTGCCCCGGGATTGCATCTCCTAAATAAAACATGGCATTGTGTTTAGTTTGAGTTCTGTTTGTCTAGGAAACCTGAACTAAATAAAATATTCAAGTTCACGTTCTTTCTCTTCGTAGGACCACTGCTTCTTGCATTCTCTTGAGTGTGTTCCAAAATGTAATAGCTGATAATAATGTCCTTCACACACACACACACACAGATAAATACAAATCTTTAAAAATCATACTGTCATTATCGGTACACCTAGTGATATTTGCGTATTTCCCATAAAGATGCACAGTTTGTTTGAAAAGAAAGGAAAACTATTGAAAGAGTCCTCAGTGCAAAAAAAAAAA
>CABHPQ010147980.1:0-10385 GCA_902168405.1 Peromyscus aztecus
ACTTGAATTAAGCTTTGCTATTAGAGTTGTTTACTTTGGTGCCTTCAGGCTAGAATACTGTAATAGCAAACCTAGGATGGTTTCTCTTGAAGACTCAGTCTGACAGCAGCTATGTCTCCTGGCTCTGCTCCACCATGGAAGTGTCAGCAGTGGCCAAATCCTTGTAGACTCTTCTTTCTCTTCCCTCTAGATAATGTTTATTCTGTTGTAATACAAATTCAGTTTACACTTCACTTTTCAAAAGGGTCTGCGATTTTTGGTTTGCTTGAACATCTGAGATAACCACAGAAAGCAACTGTATAAGAAGTGAAATACACACAGGCATCAAGTCAAGAATGGGACACATTCTCAATAGTTTTGTTCCAGTAGGGACTTGGAAGAATTGTGAAGACAATGACAGTGTCACACTGAGCCTGTTATGCACCATGAGGAAGGAGAGAGACAACACTCACAGGTTCCAAGGATCTTAATAATTCACCACAGAAGTGGGTCACTGATTGATCAGGGTTGCAGGACAAGGACTCAGGAAACTTATTTCTCGTGACTGCCATGAACAGGGGCAGAAGTTGGATTTTTAAGCAGAAAAATCACAAACATTTGTTGCTAATTACAGTTACAATTTTCACCAATCAGGATTTAGAGATTAGGGGCTTCCTTGAGTATCCATCATTTTCAACCTATATACAATGCAAGCCTTTCAGTCCAACCAATCAGATTCATTTGTTCCTTCTTTGGTCAGGAACAGCCATAATGTTTCTAAAACTAAAGATATATAATGACTATTTCTTTGGTTTACAGAAGAGGTTTGTCAGTTATTGGAAAGTTCACAGATCCCCTAGGGCTTGAGAACTTGAACTTTATTTCACGCTGCGGTAAAATGGAGTCTGAAGTCAAAATGGCAGTACTCAGGCCAAGGGGCTTTAACCTACACCCTTAAACAGAAGATAGGGAAGATGCTTAATGTAAACTCAGTGGGTCTTTATGTCTTCTCTGTGTCAGTCACTAACTAACCTTGAAGAGTCTAACAATTCTGTTGTGCTTTGGTTTCTTAACCTTGGCATTAATTAGAAATGCCCCTATAACTCAGAATGTTGGTTCAGAGGGAACAATATGGGGTAATGATAGACTCTACTTCAGTTTGTATGTATTTATGGGAAAGAAAATAGAAATAGCCAAGTATGGTGATATTTTATTTGTGCTGAAATGTGATTTTATTTGTATGTTAATAAATAAAGCTGCCTGGGGGTTAGAACTAAGAGCAAGCCATTTAGCAGAAGTCTGGCAGTGGTAGCACACGCCCTTAATTTGATCACATGGCAGGCAGAGTCTGTGTGTTCAAGGACATAGCCAGCACAGACACAGGAAGTAGGTCTCTTTCTCAGGGGAAGGATGATAGTGACAGCGAGGGGTAAGAAGGGGGTCTTAGCTCTTGGCTGCTGCTCAATCTCTGGGCTTTTAACTCTGCATTTGGTCTGTGTTTCTTATTTAATAAGACCGTTCAGAATTACATCTACAGCCAAGAGTTCTTGTCACATGCTATAGTCATATATATGTACATAAATTACAGATAGATATGTGTTAAAGATTTCATTTTTAGTTTTAATTTCAATTATGTGTATTTGTGTGTCTTAGTTAGAGTTTCTATGAAACACTACAACCAAAGAGTAAGTTGAGGAGGAAAGGGTTTATTTGGCTTACACTTCCATGTCTTTTATCTTCAAAGGAAGTCAGGACAGAAACTCAAACAGAGCAGGATCCTGGAAGCAGGAGCTGATGCAGAGGCCATGGAGGGGTGCTGCTTACTGACTTGCTTCCCATAGCTTGCTCAGCCTGCTTTCTTACAGAACCAGGACCACCAACCAAAAATGGCACTGTCCGTAATGGGTCCATCAATCACCAATTAAGAAAATACCTTACAGCTGGATCTTATGGAGACATGATCTCAATTAAGGTTACATCCATTCAGATAACTCTAATTTGTGTGTCATGTTGACATAAGACTAATCAGAACAGTGTGTTTCTGTGCATATGAGGGTAATGCCTACAGAAGCTAGAAGGCATGTGATGCTCTGGAACTGGAGTAATAGAAATTGTGAGCCAATTGACATGGGTGGGTGCTGGGAGTAGAACTTAGGTCTTCGGCAAGAGCAGCATCAATTCCTAACTGCTGAGCCATCTCTCTGGGCTCTATGTACAAAATTTTATATATCATTTATCTCTATGCCAAACATCTCCTAATAGCTTTTTGGCGCGCGCGTGAGTGTGTGTGTGTGTGTGTGTGTGTGTGTAGCCACAGACTTACACAGTATAATTGAGAGTTTGGAATTTGAACATACATACATACACACACACACTGCTCTGAATGAAATTGTACATTGTAGGATCAAATATTTGTTTATAATTTGGAGGAAAAGAAAAATATAATTTCATATCCCAATCTATTTTTTTTTACACAACATTTGCCTTCAAAACACAAATTACAGCATATAGCCATCTACTGCTCACTTCTCACTGAGACTTTCAGAAGCATCATCTTCTGTCTGATTTGATTTCACAGCCTGGCTCACACAGTAGGATGCTGTGCCTTAAGGAAGGCAGCTCTAAGTGTGAAACTTCCTGAAAGGAAGAACCAACATGCATGTCACAAAGGCAGAGAACAGAATCACACCTACAAGTTTCATAAAGAAAGTGTGGTATGTTCTGTTTCCCATCTGTTTGGGAAACGGGCAGCCATAGCCAGAAGAAGTTGTCTAAGGTATAGTTAAGCTAAGGAAGAGGCTAAGGCCAGGCCTGTTGATATTTAATTTGCATGTCTGACTGCTGTTAATAACAAGCAGCCAGGCAAGGTGGCACACCTGTAATCAACAGCACTTAGGGAGCAGAAAGAAGAGAATGCAGAGTTCACAGCCAGCCTCGCCTACAAGATCCTGTCTTTAAAAAATCACTCAACACATCAAAACAAAACAAAATCATATAATTTTGAGCAAATTATTTAATTTCCTTGCTTCTGTATCGGCAGCTCTGAGGCGATATAGTGCCTAATACATCAGGGTAATTGTGAGGTCAAAGTAAAATTATGTAGGCAAATCTAGCTGGAAGGAGAAGTTTTCCAATGAACATAGACACAATTATTTTAACTAATGGCATTTATTTTCTCACATGGTAAACTTCTATTTTCTCCATACAATATAATAGATATTTTATAATTAAAAAAAAGTTGCCAATGTCTGTCCAGAAGGCACACTGCTGTGATATCCTAATTATCAACTAAGCAACAGAAAGAGTGTAGTCTCTTATGCAAATACAACATGATAAACAACAGTGAAACAATTTCACTTGCTGTAGTATTATTAAATTTTGCTTTGAACGTGTAAATTTTCATAAACACATCTTTAATATTTAGATGTACTTTAGTTTTAATGAGAATCATTTCCATATAAAATCGATTATGTTTTTTACTAACATTATACTTCCAGATTTTGATGTTCTGGAACATCAAACCCTACATTGCTACAGGAAATGGGGAATTTCTAGTCATTATCTACTCTTTTGGAACTTCATAGTTCCAACTTAATAGTCTAATTCACTAGACAACATAACAACCATGGAAAAAGCCTATTAAAGTCAACAGTTCCAGACTTCTGAGATAAATACTTTAGTAAAATATGTTACTCTTTCACTTATAATGATGGTTTGGGTCTAGAAATACCTCCTTTAGAAGATCAGGTGTTATGTCACAAAATAATTTAATGTTAAATGTATAGAATATATATTTATATAGAGAGTTAGGATTTATAGGTTTATATGGATACACACATATACATGTATAAATACAGAGTTTTAACAGGCTTTTATACTATTTCAAAGTGAATGTGGATTGGGAAAGTACAACCATTCAATACATTAAAAATTAAATAAATTATATGAGTCAATTATGTTAGGACATAAGACTTACTGGCCCAAAACTTCTGGGGATTCTCCTGTCTCTGACTCCCATCATGCACTGGCTTTATGTAGGTTCTAGGGATATAATTCAGACCCTCATGCAGGAATGTCAAAGATTTTATCCACCGAGCCATTGCCCCATACTCAGTCTTCCATATTTTATAAATACTATGTGCTTTACAATCAGGAACTTCCACACACAACAAAATGAAAGAGAAAAGGTGGTAGAAATCTACCCACAGATGTATCAGTCTCTGCAGTCATTAATAAAGATGTATTAATATCAAAGAAAGTGATGTCATAAGGAACTGCTCAGGCGAAATGATGGAAATGAGAAGGCCTTGAAAATATGCTTTAGGAAATAACTTAAAATTACCAAAAAACATCTTCAAAATTAAAAATTTTATTGATATCTTAATTTAGTTTTAATTACATAGAATAAGTAGAATGGCTATTTTATTGACAGTGTAGCTCTGGATGGTCACATGGTAACACCATAAACTCACATATTGTTAAAAATCTAACTGTCAAGCCTTTGCATTATCATCTCTACCCCTTTAGTGTCTATCATTTGAGCTGGAAATGGCTACACACGGTGTGTTCCCAATCCACTTCCAGTTTTTTTGTTTCTGCTTAGTGACTCACTAGGTTGAACCAGCGCTCCTGATGTGGCCATGGGTGGGATGGTAACAACTGGAGCATGAGTGAAATCTTTTATATCCATGATTATTTTATGTAGAGTACAAGATTGTGGGTTTTATCCCATGCACATAAGACCCTATACTTTGCTGTATTCACCCCGATGAACCAACAGGTTTCCTCATATATCCAAGTGGTGCCATTATTCATTTTCACTTTCAAGATCTATTAACTTTGCACTACATTTAACATTTTCACAAGAGGTGTAGATAAAGATAAAAGCACAAAGATAATCCCAACAAATGGAAATACCTAGAGATAAAATTCCCTTGATATAAAAACCTGCTCAGGGTATTTAATCTCTAGGAACTATTCAAAATTTCAAAGATATAATGTTGGGTTCCTCAAGAATGTCCCCTTAAACAGTAAATAAATAAAAAATAGTGCTCAAAATTTAAAATTAATCGAACAAAATGAAAGACAACTGGTACAAACATGTCATGCAAGAAAGTTGCTCAGTAGGAACACCCTCATGCCGACCTCAGTAGAGGTTTTAGTTAGAACTCATACACTGGGGAAAAATATCAGCTTTTCAACAAGCCCTTCTGCTTTTAGATACAATGAGAAACAAAGTTGCATTTTAAGTCTTAAATACTGTGCCTGGGATCCAAGAAGCGAAAATGCCTCTGATCTGGAAGGCCCTTTTCCAAGGACAGATAGTTTCTGAAATGTTGGAGCTATTGTTTGTGGAAGATAACAAGCCACATGTTTTCACTCCCCTAAACAAGTTTATTTGACCCAACTACATCAGATGTGCTTGATCACATGTGGGTGGGAAGTTCAGAAGAAATACATCAGGATGTATGCTTGCCCCTTTTTAGATCTGATGAGAAATACAATGAATTGTGGTTTTTGCCTTCGTAAGCCTCTGCAAACTGTGACACAGAGCCATTTTCTGGGAAACCAGAGATGGACCTGGCCAGAGAGTCCATCAACCTTATTGGTGAAATTATTAAGGCTACTCCACGTAGTCATAAGGGAGATTTATTTAGTGGCATAACTTACAAATGAAGGGATAGGTAGGTTGCGGGTTCTGGGAAAGACGCAGCACAGTACAGCGGTGTTCTCTGGAGAACTCTCCTTGGTCGGTCTACCTCTAGCATCCAGGGTCCAGGAAACAAGAGAGCGCGGCACATCCGGATCTCGGGTCTGCAGGGCCCCCTCTTGGCCCCGCCTTGTAGGCATGATAGTTACTGAAGCCTCAATGGGAGTTGGAACTTCCAGACCAAAGCTGGAATGGCTACCCACTACACAACCTGGCCAATATTTAATTAAAGTTGGCTTCAAATTTGGCTTTGAACTATGGTAGTGGTCTTATTCTCCACCAACTTATGGATGATATACTTATGGATGATAGCAAACATGTACACAATCACTAATGTTAAGTTTGCCTACAGCTCAACCTGTAATCTAGATACAATAAATATATGTACACCAGTGGTCAGGAGGAAAAGTCACAGGTCCTGATTTTTTCAGTAGATGTTTGAGTTCCTATACACATACATAGTACAGAATTCACTTATATCCTGAACCAATTCTTTCTCTCTCTCTCTCTCTCTCTGATCTTCCTCACCACCCTCCTTTCCCACCAGTCCTCAATAGTGAATTGTTATTAATAGAGGGGCCATAGTCTTTCCGTTGTACCCTATATTTCTGACCAGAGTCCAGTATTTGAAGGTTAAGATTCTGCACAAATTCATGTTAATGAAAGGTGACAGTAGCCCATTTGGTTTCATTTCCTGCTTACCAGCTGTTATGTGTCATGCAAAGTCTTCCCATTTATCTCATTAAAAATAATCACATAAAATAGCAAATTGCTTATGGCTGCTCAGGTGTTTAGTGTCTCAACTGCTGATATCGCTTAAGTTAATTACAGGTGTATGGAAACATACACACAATTGAAATAATCACAAAACACCAGTCCCATTCTTTAAAACAAACTGCAAGGTACTTTATAAAGATGAAAAAGAATTCACATTGATTTTGACCATTTTGATTCTGTACATGTAAAAAATGTCAATAATCCATATATATTTCTAGATGAGTGTTTAATTATGTTTTTCTTCAGTACAATAAATAACACTATGATGTAATGTGTTTTTCCAGCCAACAAAACAATGAAAAAAAAATTCATTTTGCTAGCCATTTGCTATGTGTTTTGTTTTAATAAATATGATTCCAAAGCTCCCTAATGCTTTTAAATCAGTATATCCTGATATAGGTGTTTATTTCAAATACTTAGCAATATATAAAGTTGTATGTTTACTGGCTGATCACTTTTCTCCACTGAAAACAAGAGTATTCTTCACTTATTGATGAATCTATTTCTTTCATTCAGAACAACACACCACCTAAGATGTGAAAGATGTGCAGATGCATAAGGCCAAGGACTCCCCTTTCCCAGCCTACCCTTGGGTTCATGTGTCTCCTCAGGTACTGGTGAGCACAGCAGTGCTGGGAGCTCCTCCCGGCTCTGCTACAGACAGAATTCTGAGTGGCTTCTATGACACCGGTCCTGTTGATAAATGCCTTCGACATTTCCTCCTTTGGATGACCACCTGGACCCACCAAAACAATGGGACATTATTGCTCCTGTGTTTTATGTTATTTGACAAAAGTGAGGGTATGTAAAAACTCTTAGCAGGGTCACAAACCTGATGATTCAGATTAATTGGGAAGGATATTGTCCTGAGAAGTTGTAAGGACATGAAAGTCATTCAATAGAGACTGAGCCATTCCCCAGAGAAGCAGAGAACTGAGCTCCTGATGGACACATTGAAATAGTGAGCTGCCCTGTTATGAGGACCAGTGGATGCTCTCCTCTGAATTTCTTCCCTTTACCATGCTATGTTGAATTAAGCTTTTTCAAAGTGTTTTTCTGTGACTCATTACATTTCAAATTTTCTTAAAGGTAAAAAATAAAACAAAACAAAAAATCCTTAGAGAGATATTTTTAGCAACTTGAACTATCACATAATACTCAAATGGTTTTGGAATAAAATGTAAATTTCAGTCTTGTCCTTAAACACAAAATAATTTTCCAGAATGGCAGGGAAGAAAAAAAATCACAGGAAAATCACATATTCCAGAACTTCAAGAAGGTGTGTATTTCTAATGCACTTTTAATTCACTAAAAATTCAGTTCAAGTATCTTTGGAAGTTGCCTGTAGAAATGTCTTATTTTTTTATTGTTTTGGTAGGTCTGACATATATGAACCCAGAGCCCAGCATATAAAGCCATGAGGCTGTTGCCCAACCTGATCTTAGGGTTGTGCTAATCAGTGTTTTGTTGTTGTTGTTTTTCAGGAGTTAATTCTATTCATCCTAGAAGGAAGGGATAATGACAGGCCTAAGACACTCTTCCATCCAAGCTGTGCTGGATGAATTAACTTGTTTTCTGAGGATATGGCAGGAAGCATCAGGGAGAGGTCATTCCAGCATGGTTGCAATTCACAGAATCTGCATTACTACACTCTACTACTCAACACTCAGATGGCTCCACTGAAGAGCCTTCCTTTGGTATCAATTTAACATTAAAAACAACAACAACAACAACAACAACAACAGGCAGGCTCCTCCCTGAGTTTCAGGAGCCTCTCATAACCCTCCTGAGCATTAGAATAAAGGAAACAGTTACACATAGCAATGACATTCTCTCATGGTATAAAGGATGGATGCCTCACTGACAGAGCCTAAGCTCATCCCTGAACATTCTGTGATGCTAAACATTTAGTCTGTGTCACAGAGATGTGATTTTCAAAACAAACCATATAGATCCTTAGAATACACAGTGATATCCCCACATTTCAGGGCAGGAACAACAGCACAATATTCTAAGGAAGGAACCTCCAGCGTCACTTCAGATTTCCATCTCACTATTCCTAGGTATGGTGTCGTTTAAATAGTAGACTTCAGAGCTTGAAAGTTTATAAAAAAAATAAGGAAGAGGCAGCATGAGATTTTAAACAGGCATATACTACAATTCTATTTGAGTTTTAGTAAAACCTCAGTGACCTTGTGAAATACTGATCAGAAGTAGATTACATGACTATCAGATAAAGCAGTTCACACAGGATAATTCCATCCGGACATGAACTGGGGAAAGGCAATGGAAAGTGGAGCTCACTGATGAAAGAAAATGGGACAAATATCAGAATACACAAACTAAATCTAAGAAATGATGGACTAAATACCCATGAACACAGTGCTTAAGACAATGTATGACTTCATGGATCAGCACACTGCTTAGAGGAGGAATCAGTTAAAGATGGAGCACAGGACGCATAGCTTGTAGTATCTAATTTGTATATGCATCTTTATAATTTATACATATATAATGTGTATAATATGCACATGTGGGGATGCGAATAAGAATTCTAACATGAAAAGAGGTTTGTGTGTCAGCAAATATCAGCAATAGTTATTGATATTCATTTCTGGCACTGATCATAGATACTATGCAAAGAACACGACTCGTTGCTCTAGTTTCATTTCTGTTGTGATGAAACACTGGACAAGACCAACTTTATAGGTAAAGGGGGCTCCAGGTTCTCCTCTGTCACTTCAGGTAAGTCCCAGCAGAAACTCAGGCAGCCATTGTCAGCACACCCACAATCAAGAGCACTGGAAACACAGGCACCTGTGCTGTCTGCTTGCTTGTTCTCAGTTGTTTTCTTCACTCTTAGTTCAGGGCCCGTTGTAGAGAAAGGTGAAATACAGAGTCAGTTAGATCAACTAATAATCAAGATAATCCCCATTGACCAGTCCACAGGCTAATCTGATCTAGATAATTTCTCAGTACCTTTTCACAAGTTAACTTTTAAAATTATCACACTCAGCTTTACTGCTGCTGTTGTTTGAGACAGGGCTTTATATGTAGACCAGCATCTCTTCAAGTGCTGGATTACATGTATGAGCCATCCCAACTGGCTCTGACTCACATTACTTAGTATTATATTATTATTATTATTATTATTAATATTATTATATCACTTTAATGTTGATATAAAATAAGCTTAAAGGAGTCCAAGTTATTTTTCCAGTTTTTACTTCAATCACCCTGTCCACAGCTACTCTGAAAGTCAGAGGGGGTTTTGACCATCTCCTACAACTTCTATTTCCAGTACGCTCAGAACTTTAATGTAATCAGTGTGGGAGAGGTCACCTTAGAGTTTACTTTCACTAGGAACTCATGCTTGCTGCTGACGGTGCCCTTCCTGCCAGCTAAACTGCATTTGGGTGCGTGGATGCCACACAAGTTCCTTGGGTGAGTGTTCAGGTGAGTTCATTTGTATATGAATTGAACAATTCAGTATATTACTTTTCCATATTCACAGAAAGTCCTTATTGAGTCGGACCATGATAGTGAACTGCAACAATGCCCACATTTCACATACTGGAAGACTGTCAGCACACATCCCTGAAGGCAGAATCTTGTATGAGGAACTTTCAGTTAAGCAGCAGTGTTTTTAATTGCCCTACAACAGGATTCCTACTGCTTTACCATACTTCCTACTGAGACAGTACAACCAGGAGCTCCAATTTGTGTCAGAAAAGGTTAAAATGTTATCTTTTCCCAGGTGACCTTAACAGTGGGAGATCTGAGTGGTTACCATGGTAACAGAGGTGACAGAAGCTAAAGGAGCTGACAACCTCCACTGAAGACTGTAGAGGGCTAGCTCTCCTAACAGAGATGAAGAGAAACAGTCCCCAAGCACAAATTCACTCCCCTTGCCTTTGAA
>CABHPQ010147982.1:0-28108 GCA_902168405.1 Peromyscus aztecus
CTCTGCCTAATGTTTGGCTGTGGGTCTCTGCATCTGCTCCCATCAGTTACTGGATGAAGTCTCTCTAATGATGACTGGGCTAGGCATCAATCTATGAGTATAGCAGAATATCATAAAGAAAAGTCAATGAAATGACTGTTACATGTTTTAACAATTGATAATTAGTTTTCTCCTTCAAAATAATAAATGCATGATTATGAATGAATCACAGAAATACAAAAAGTATGTGAGATAGCAAAGTATAGATAAGCCATGGTCTCACCAGAGATAGCATTGCAGCAATTATCAGATGTCTCTCCTTTAAAGAGCCCATGACAGAACTGGACACTTTAATGTAGACTTTGGGTTCATCTCACACTTTGGGTGTTTATCTTCTCCTTAAGTATCTGAAATTTATTTTTGTATTTCCCTATTGAAGAAGTCACCATTTCATACCCATGTGTACTAATTTTCATTGTGGGATATTAAATACCTCCCTTCTCAATTTAGATTTTCTCTGAATAAGGGGATTTAGGGTTCACAACTTGTTTCCAAACTTAAATTTGAGGAGCACATCATACATGATTTCTGACAAAGTGAGCTTTCTTGATTATGGGGCATGGTCTCATAATCCCACCAAACAATGCTATATCCCACCAACCAATGCTACATAAGACCTTTTCTTTTTCAGAATGTTTAAGTTCCTAAGCCAGCAATTCATCATGCAATAATTATGTACTCAGTGGGAGGCAGTTCTGAGAAATCACTGCCAGCTGATTTCTATGACAGGAAGTTCTTAACCATGTTAAGCACAGAATGATCTGCTCTACAAGAAATGTCTGTGGCTTTCTTTTCACACAGTGACTTCTCTGGAAGTTTGTGGGTAATGCTGGAGAGAGTTCTTTTAATTGTGTCAAGGAGTCACAATGAAGACTGTGTAGATGCAGACAGGCTTACCAGTATTTGATATTTTCTCCGTTATGTGAGTCAATCTGATTTGCTTATCAAGTGCTCGAGACAGGAGCTAAAAAGTAATGATGCACTACAGAAAACTTTTCCTGGCTCAGATTCATGCAAGTTTTCTACATCTATTAATCTACAAAGGCTGGGTCATAAGTGCATATTCCTTTAAATATTGCTTTTGAAAATGTATGTTTAGGGGGCTGGGGAGATAGCTCAGTTGGTAAAATGTTTGCATTGCAAGCACAGGGACATGGGTTTGACCCTCAGAAAAAGGCTGGGTACGGTGGTATGTGCTTTTAATCCCAGGTCAGGGAAAGTAGAGATAGGAAGATCTTTGGTCAGTCAGTCCAGCCTACTTGGTAAGTTTCAGGCAAGTCAAACACACACATACTATATATATATATTAGTATGCATATACAAAATAAAATTTCAACAAATTCCATAGGATTCCTTCCTATAATTTACTTCCTATAATTAGTAACAGCTTCCAGCTAATCCTGGGGTATTATATTTTAGGATATTATGTGTACAAACAAGCATAGTTAAAGTTTTCCATAAATTGAAACACTCTATTAATATTTCAGTTCTCTTTTGCTTTTCATGTTTAAAAGTTACCTTTGATAGAATATTTTGGGAATCACGTGTAATAGTTACCTCATGGTCAACTTAACACAACACAGAATCACCTGTGAAGAGAGTCTCTATGAGATATGGTCTACATTGAGTTAGCCTGTGGGCATGCCTGTGGGGGTTGCCTTAATTAAGTTAATTTATATATCAAGAACTAGGCCACTCTCAGTTGCACCATTGCCTGGGCATGGCATCTTGAACAGTATGGGAGTGGAGAAAGGAAGCTGAGAACAGGCATTTGACCAAGTGAACATGCATGCATTAATTCCTTTGTCTTCTTGACTGTGGATGTGTTGTAATCAGCTGTTGAAGTTCTTGCCTTGACTTCTGCACAATGATGGACTGTAGTCTGGAATTGTAAGCTGAAATAAATCCCTTTCTCCCCAAATCTAATTTTTGTCAGGGTAATTTGTCACAGAAACAGAAGTTAAAGTAGAAATAATGGTATATTAGTGTTTATGTGTGATGTAATTCATATATATGTATATATACATGTATATGTGTTCTTTATGTAGATATAGTACAACTTGTAATGAGCTTATAAATTAATATACACTTTTTAAAGCTTTTGATACTTTAAGGAACTTTTAAATCAATATTCTTATACATCTTTATGTTTTCAGGTACATAAAATGAGAGTTGTAAGATAATTCCAATGTGAATGAATAGAGTGTTTCAGTTTTTGTGCTACACAGAATGACGACCAAGAGGCAAATTCATGATTCTGATTTGAAGCCAAATTCAAAAACCTTTAAGGTTTAATACACAGACCTCAGAAAAGCTAATAGCATAACTTAAATGACTAGAAAATTTTGCTTAAACAGAAAGCCAGCTGAATGCTTGTGCTGCAGGTTGGAAGAAAACAGCCTTTAATTTAGTTCAAGGCTACAGTACTTTGGGAGCTATCCAAAGTTCTGAAGAGCTGTTGCAGTAAGCAGCCTATCCCAATGGAACAGAAGTCTCAAATTTCACATTTTATCTGTCTTCTAAATTGATTTTTGTCCTTAAAAATTTTTTTAAATACTACCAAAACCAGTTATTTTGAGCCAAGTAATTATTTCTTTTTTGTCCTTAAGTAACTTGCTTTCCCCATCTGCTTCAACCAAAGTTGATTGTTCCTGCTGTCTTAGCCATTTCTAGCTGTGACCTACCCTTACCACTTGGTGTTAGGATTCTAAGAGAAATACTTAAGAAATGAAGCATCAATGTACTTCCTCCTGGCAATGGTCTTAGATTATATACATCATTATAAATATTCTAATAACTGATCAAACATATTTCTGTTTTATCAGAGTAAATTTTATGTATTTTGGGCAGTTAAAATTACACCAATAGTTAATATAACAGAATATCAGAAATTGCTGTGACTATTTTTTACTTTTCCTCCTAATATAAAGAATAAAGCTGTAACACAGCTAAATATGTTATGTATTAATGTAGATCACAATTGTTTGCATATTTCTTCAGAAGCAGTAATCTCCACTTTTGATTTTCCTTTTGAAGGCTGACATCAAATAACCCCCAAAGGTCAATGTATTCTATTCTATTTACTCAGGCTAGATATTCTGTGGCACACAATACACTGATGATTTGGGTGAAAATATTAGGCTGTCTAGAGCTTTCCAATTCATAAACTGTCATCAGAGACGTTTTTCTACAATAAAAGTCATTCTTGGATGTTCCTCTCATTACAGAAGACAGGAAAAGAAAGTCTGGGGTAGAAGTCTAGTGTAGGGGATATGGTGAGAGAGAGGGAGAGTGGAGGGAGAGAATGAGGAAGTTTCTTAGTTACAAGTATGAGAAAACAGTCAAATTTCCGTAAAAACGAAGGAACTTATTGACTCCAATGCCTGAGGAGTCCAATGATGAGTCCTACTTCAGATCCTCAAACACTCATCACCACCTAGTTTCTCCATGTATTTTTGGCTTTGCCTTATGGTGATGATTTCAGTCTCAAATATATCATTCCTGGGTGATGGGATGGTGACATTTGGTGCTACAAATCCCTCATTTTCCCAGTGGAAAATGGATGACTCTTTTGCCTCAGCCAATTTACAAAAGGTCCAAGATAAATGCTCGTTGTTTGAATAGCATTGCTTTTAGTCCCATTGCTTATACTGAAACAATCATAGTGCCCAAAAAACAAGATTTCCTGATAGTCTTACACCTAGGTCGTGCTTCTACCTGGGAGCTGTGGGAAAAGTTAGACGGACACATATATAGAAAACTCAGGAGAGTTTTGTCAAAAGACAGGGAGTCAATAACAAAAACAAAGGCAAGTGCCAGCAAGATGGATGAGCAGGTAAAGGTGTTTGCTGCTCAAACTTGGCCACCTGAGTTTAATCCCCAGAACACTTTAAAGGCAGAAGGAGAGAACTGAATCCACAAAGTGGTCCCCTGACCTCCACATGCAAGCCTTGGCATGTATGTTTGTCTCTGCATGTGCATATACACACATATTCATATGGTAGTAAATGCAATTTAAAAATAAAGGTAAAGTAAAATATCAAATGTATATACTATATAATGGAAATATATTGGGTGGTTGCTAAAGGAAAGTATTAATATAATAATAGTAACAAAAATTAACATTTGTTTGTGGTTTTTATGTATACAGAACTAATTTGTGCTAAGAAGAATCCTACATAATTGATTAAATTGAATTTTATGTAAATAATGAAATTATACTTTTGTTTTCTATTATGCTGCCTAACTCTTTTCAAAGGGTGCATTTAAGTAAAAACTGCTGCTCCTTTGTTCACAAAAACTTGTAAAGCAGCTTTGGTATTGATTGTATACTCTATCCAAAAAGGTTATGTTTCTCTTGTTTCTCCCAAATCATCCTTTAACTTTTCAGGGTGAACAACATATAAATACTCTTTTCTCTTTAGATACCATTTACCTGATCTCCCAAGGGGCTGTTGGACACCTAATAAGCACAATTGGCACAATGCATCACCTACACACCATGGGCTAGAATTACTTCTGCTTGAGCTTGGGCAACTTAACTTTTCTGACGTTAAGCTAGGGGCAATGATAGTATTTATCTCATAGGTTTTTGGACAATCAATTGGTTAATATAATGCTTGAGTAGAATAAGGCCTGGCATAATTTCTTATGCAGATTAACAGATCATGCCTATAGTTTACAGTAGTTTTATATGTTATGGCAACAAGTAAATATCATGACAATTTCTTATACAAAGCTATACATCATGATATACATATAACAAATGACTGAGTCATTGAATAATTGCAAAGCTGAGAGAGGACAGCTGAAATCTCGAGGAAATTCAGCTAAACAAGGAACAGGCTTGCGAAGCATGATGTGAATTAATTTTAAAAACACATTGAGATAAATGGAAATTATCAGTAAGAAAAAGTGGAACCATCTGGAAAAAAGAACTGAGAAATATTAGCCAGACATAGGAAAGATGTCTCTAGAATGAGCAGGGAATGAAGCAGAAATGCAGACAGCAGAATCTAAAGAGGAAAACGAGAGAAAGATAAAAAGATGGAAAACTGGTATGAGAGCAGAGTTCCACAGGAAGATTTAAAACAGTGGTTTAAACAGCTCAGCGTTTAGGTTGGCAACCAGAAAACAGCCTCAGATAATAGCAGGTTGACAAGCATGAAGTCACAATGAATGTCTGCTCACAGACTATTTGGGACTCACTGATGCAGCTATTTCACAAGAGATTTCAAAGAACATTTAAGGAGAAATGGAGGACAGTGTACACATAGGATTTTTTTAAATGTTTATCATGATATTTACTCATCACCATAACATATGAAAATATTGTAAACTATAGGCATGATCTTTCAAAATTTTGTTTAAATTGTTCATATATATATATATATATATATATATATATATATATATATATATGCCACATCAGCTCAGAAATGTGTGGAGAGGATACTTCTCAGCATTCAGTTTTATTTCCCTGAAGCCAATTCCACTTGCATGCCAAGTAGATGTTGGAAAATTTCCATTGACTATTACACAAATTTCAAAAAGCCAAAGCATTGAATCAGAGGATAGTTTATGGCCCATTAACAATACATTTGCTTCTCAGAACTGTAAACACGGCCTTATGGATCTTAATGTAATTGTTTAGGATGAGTGTGTTGGCAAGCTCTGTTGGAGTCTGTTAACACAGTCTGGAAAGCAACATGTTTTAAGCAAATCTGCAAAATGTTACCAACTCATTAAGCTAAGCGCTTTATGGTTCAGTGTTCTAAAGCAATTTTGTGAGACACTTCTGAGCAAGGCTGTATATTCATTTCTGGTTCTGCCATGATTGATGTGTATAGGAGGGGCCACTGTCCTTGTCACGTTATGCTGGCATGTCATCATTTGTTGACTTTTGCCTAAGAATTCTTTATTTCATCCTGCACACAAGTCAATAGTGCAGGCAGGCATCTATGTACATCCTGTGGAAGAGATGCTGCTATATTTAAACATAGTATGGAAAACACAAAGATACTTCAAAAGCCACATTCCATATATGCAATATCATATTAACAGATTCCTGATTTCCTACACATGCTTTGAAATTTAGCTTGTCATTGATACCTGGAATTAATTAGAAGGTTGTTAGAGATCACTGTAGTCCAACCCTGTACATAGTGAAGCAATACATTCAATAGTAGCTCCAGGGGATAGACTGAAGTCCTGTACCTGTAACATGAGGTTTCATGATTCAGTTGGAATGCTCTCAGTTGCAAACTGAAAAGAAAGCAAAACACAATTCAAACAAGAGGAGAATTAATTCTCAATACCGAAAACTTCAGTGGTTTGTCATTGTAGCCTACTGGTTCAGTATTAAGCTCTGTCACATTTCTTATCCCCCACTCCCTTTCTTTTCTATATTTTTTTTCCTGTAGTTCCAGGAATTGAACCCAGAGACTAGTATCTGGCTGGCATGTATTCTACCACCAAGCTACATCTCCACCCTCTCTCTTTATCTCTTAATCCTTACCATTATACTGCCCTCCTACCCCCCACGATGGCCTTTTTCCTCCTCTGTTTTTCTCTGCAATGCCACTCAGGGTCTCAGCGCTACATACTAACATTTCTATGACCAGGTTAAAGGGCACTTTGGTTCTCAGTGGTTCAAGCCAATGCTCTAGATCCGAGCATTTTACACTTAATTGCATCACAGATTTGTCTCTAAGTGAGGATGGAAGAGATGTTGAATGCTCAAGTTACCATACTAAGTGATGAATCAAGGTTGATTCAGCAACCTCTCAGAGCTGACCTGAGTAATTTTCATTATTTTTACTATCTTCATCTTTGATAATACATTAAGACATAATCACATTCTTGCCTAGTCAGCTGATACCCTCTTTCTAATGATATTAACCAACACAGGGTCTATTCAGGTTGGCAGTAAGGCTTTCTTGAGAACATTCACTAGAGATGTCATTTTTTTTTCTAGGTTTTCCCTTTCACAATCATTTTCCATGTTGGTATTAGTGTGATTAACTTTAAATGCATATTTCACTCTACCCCCACCCCACATCAATCTATTCTTTCTTCCATTCAAGATCTGTCTATTCTGTTTTCATCTCAAATTTTACCTTTCTTGTTTAGATCATCTGATACCTGTTATTAGCCCATAATTTCTTCTGCCTTCATTTCTCATTACACCAGGTCTAACATGCCCCTGTTTTTTACTAATAGTGACTATCTAAAGGATACAGACCACATATTATCTATTTTTGTATTGTAAAAATACTGAGCATAACATATTGTACCAGATAAGATATTAATAAATATCCACCAAATATAACTTCTTAAGTGCTGAATAATCCAATATTAATAATAAATGTTTTAATGGTGCAATGTTGGCAAAATTGCTCAAGCAAAGACAAATATATGTCTGTGTAAGATTTTCTATCCACAGGAACGTCTCATCCGGACGACAACAGGAGATAATTCTATATAATTATTTTGCATGTTTGTAAATTTTATGTGACAATGGCTAATTTTATTCTGATCTGTTTTTTTCATTGAAAACAGATAACCATGAAATACAATAACCATGATAATGTCTCTCCTTGGAACAAAAGTTTGTTTTCTTATGGTATATTATAAATGTTAGGACTTCCTAAGCTTAAATATTCTCTTCTTCACTGCATGTGAAAGCAATAAACAACTTTGTTCATCTCAAAGGTCTTCAGGAATCTGGGACATAGGACAACCCCTGTGAGGATGTGGTGATTTTCTGGCTGCTCCTATTGTGAGCAATACAATTTTTGCCACAGACTCAGGTATGTGTGCCTTCAGTTAGCAGCATTCATAAATCTGCACGTAGGGAAAGTCTCAGAACTCCCAAAATTCATAGCCTGTGCCACAAATAGGGTCAACAGCATATGTTTACTTCTAGGACTTGGATTTTTGCAATGGCCTGTTCCATGTCAAGCTGAATCTGATGGAATTCCCATCTTAGTCTTAGATAATCTCCTTAATAGCATTTTAATTGCCTTTGATAGATGTTCTATTTTGTTTATAAAGTCTATAAAGTTTAGTAATAGTCAACAAAAAGAAAATTTGACAAATGCCTTGAATGAATTAGCATATTAAATCCTGTTCTCTGTTTACCTTTATTAACACCCCGTATCCAGGAGTATGAGGAAAGACTGCCAGGTCTTTCTTAATCTGGCATTCTCACTTTCCACTGTACTTAATTACAGTTTTATTTCTAGAGAAACATTGCATATTAAGCTTTCTCTCTTTTATATTGGCTGCTGATACGATAATATTGCCACATAATTGATGATGCAATATAAACCTTTTATACTATTATTTTATGACCTGTCAATTTAATTTTGTATACCAGACCAAGAAATATTTCAAAATGTAAATTTGATAAAATTATTTCTGAAACACCCATCACTGACTCCCTCTGGCCTCTGGATAAATTCTGCGCTTCAATCCAATAGCTGTATTTAAAAAGACTTTCAATGACAGTCAGTGTATTAAATATGAAGAAGAGTATTTCTTTCCTGGACATAATTTTGGGGGTTAGGCTATAAAAACTGGAATGGTACCAACTGAGGGAACCATGTCCCTCATCCTTTGCTGCTTCACTAAGACTGTCTCTCATCCACAATGTCCTGGTCCTCTATACCCTAGTTGTGTTCCATGAAACAAGGAAAAAGCAGAGGGAAGATAGGCTGCCTTTCTTTTAAATCAACAGATATAAACTTGTTCAGATCCATTCTACTTTTACTCTATCAGTTGTAAATTAGACCAGTACGGTAACATCTGTTTGCAAGGAAGGTGGAAAATCTGAAGTGCGCTCTGGGTATTCTGCAGGCCCAGCTGAAAGTTCGGGTTAATGTCTACAAAATGATGGAGAAAATTGTTGGCACTGGTTTCAGCTTTTGCCATCTTAACTACATAGACTATTCATAAATTGGCTCTTGGTTTTTCTTTAACAATAACAGATAGTACCACAAACCCATGAAAACATTACCAAAATAACTACACATTGTAACATTGCTTTTGTTTAAAATGTGATTTCCTTAACTGGACAAGAAGTTTTTCAACAACTGCAACTGTGTTTGACTTAAGTATCTAAAGGGCACTATTTGACACAATGGTTGCCTCTAACCGTTGGGTGAAAATGATTGAATGATTAAATACAGTGCTGGAAAAGTACTGCATTTTTTTTCATAGTAACACCCACATTTTACACAGGAAGAAACTTGGACTTAGGCAACTAGACAGCTGGAGCAGCATGGAGGTGACCAGCCCAGACACTCCTTATGCCTAGGACACTAAGTTCAAGTATCTTTTCATTCCACTCTTCTGAGACACTTCCTAATCTTATAATGTTTTAAGGACATTAAAATATGCAATTATGATCTATCCCAGTTGCATGATTCCAGATACACCAGTTCTCTTTGTCCCCACACCCTCCATGGGAAATGAAAGGAAGACTTCTGAGACGCCATCCAGGCAGGATTTCTCAGATTGTGGAAAAGATGATCAGGGGACATTTTAGTTAAGAAAACAATAACAATGTTTTATTATAGAATTCCTCTCAAGGGCTGGACACATCTGTTTCTCTGGGCCTTTTAACCAATTTCTTTACTTAACAATTTTGTGCTGACTTTCATATGTAATCCTCTTTACATTGTAGAAACAGGAAAACTAGGAATAAATGTGGACAGCTGATTTTGTGGTACTTTCAGCATTTCTTTTCAGAACTGATTCCACCTGGGTGGGGAGAACAGCCACTCTTTTGACTCTTTGCTGATGTTTTATCTTCTCACAGTCATCCTTGATACAGCTTCACAAGAATTGTATCCTGATAACCAATATTGTTGTACAGTTAAAAAAAAAACACTTGATAATATGAGAACTAACCAAACAATGGTGACAGAGGTTAAAAAAAGAGTCTTGAATACAAGAGGAATTGTAAGCAATCAGTTTGCATTCTTATTTCAAATATATTTTGGTTGATTCCCAAATCCATTTGTTTTCTTATTCTTCTTATATGTGAAGAAAAGTGAAATTCTTGTGTTTAATTAAAACGCACACACACACACAAACACACAATTGGATGTATGAAACTTTGAGATGAGAAGATAATGGAATTTACATAAAAATACTTGAAATTTTTTATGTTTTAAACTATAATACACAACAAAACACTTGTAATTGTGTGAAAATTATCCTGTGGCAGTTAATACACTGACATTTGCAGCTTATACACACCTGATCTTGCCAATATAGTTATTTAAAATTATATCGACTCTCTTTGCAATGTTTAATTGGAATCTTTAAATTGCTCAGGAGCCTCAAAGCCTCATTGATTTCTTTTCCCCAATAAAAACTTTTGGCTACAGACCTCCAAGTGTTAATTGCTTTACTGACCAATGCTCCAAGTACTAAAAGGTTGTGAATGGACTTGATGCCAGATTCAGTTACACATTTACAAAATATTTACATGATACAATATTATATAATCATGTGGGATTTACTTCAGGATTCTTGTCCAATATTTACTTTAGGGTAAAATGACTTTTTGTTCCCTAAAGCTTTTGAAATCTGGAGGTGCTGGTGGTGGTCAAGGGTGATGATACACATTAGAGGAAATGAGCTGTGCTAACAACAAAATTTAAGTTGAAACTGAGAGATGTTTTCATTTCTCTCATCTCTAGACACTCATCTGAGTGGATCAGTCAGTCAGCTGACATAGTCCACACAGGATGTTGAATCCTGAATCACTGACAAAAAAGCTATTGGTATATTTACATGTGTATTAAATGTGGATAGATGCAAAATACTCCGTGAAAAATTTATGATGATAGAAAACAGTATATGCTATCTAATAATTCATTATTTTTATATGTATGAGTTTTTCTTACATGTATATGTGTACTACATGCCTATGTGGTACCTGTGAATGCCAGAAGAACTAGTTGAATCTTCCAGAACTGGAATTACAGACATGTGTTAGCTTCTATGTAGGTGCTGGGAATCAAATCTGGCTCCCCTGTAAGAGCAGCAAGTGTGCTTTTAATTATAAGCCCTTACTCTAGCTCCACAAAAGTATATATTCTCAATTCTCTCTTTTCTCTACATGTCTCTGTCTCTATTTCTCTCGCACTGCCCCGCCCCCCACACCAAACAACAAAAAACAAAACACTGCACAAGCAGCATGTTAGCAATGGATTTTTAATTATTCCAATGGGAAGTGAGATTTTGTCCCTCTGTCAAAGAAAAAAATGAGATGGGGGTATGAGACAAATTTCCATTTTATTATCAACTTCCATTCTCCAAAGGGGAGCCAGTGTAATGATCCATGATATAAAGAGAAGCGAGACACATGACAAGAAGGCTCTCATGGTTGGTCTATCACTTCATATACAGAAGACACAATCTTCATATATTTACATTACATTTGCTTCTCATTTACAAACACAAAATTAACCTCATCCTTCAATTCATCATGAAATGAAATTACCAAATGAATTCAAATACTAAGCAGAAAACCAGAGCCTTTCTCTCTGGCTCCAGCTCTTTCCTTCTTATATAATATTTTTTTTCTAGACTATTGCTTGATATAACCATAGAGACACTCACACATATGAAGGTACTCACTTATACTTCTCTGCTTCTGTATCTTTGCAAAAGCTCACCTGTTATCCTGGTGTTTACCCCTAAATTTCAAGAAACAAAATGTAAATACCTTTCAATATTCAGAGGCCTCTTTCTTTCCATCATAGTTCCATGATTGATGAAAGTAATGACATGAATTAACTTTGTAAGAACAATAGTCTTCTATTGTGTAGAGACCTAAAGCAGGCAAAAATAATGAGTGCTTAAATGTGAGCTGAACAAGGGCAACAACCATGGACATACTGTTGTGGATAAGGGGAAAGCCCATGAATTCTCAACCCCATGCAAAGAACTATAGGCAATATGGAATGCTTAGAGCTGGAGAAATAGTCTTCTCTAGGGAAAAGCAGATCAACTGGTTATCCAATATCAAACAGTCAGCCCTGAAATCATACATATACAAGTAACATTATATACACTAAGTGGGTTTTACTTATGTATTTAGGAATAACTACACACACACACACACACACACACACACACACACACACACATATATATAACAACAGTTAATAAAAAATGAAGCAATAACTTTTCAAGCGAAAAGGAGTGGTGTATGGGAAGGAATGAGGGAGACAAGGGGAAGGAGAAATGATGTAATTATAATCTCCAAAAATAAAAGAAATAATTACAAAAAGAGTGTAAGTATGGGAATAATTAGGCTGTTTCATATTCTAAGAGATGATAATCTGGATGAGGATAAGACCAGTTTTTTAAAAAGGAAGAGTGCTGTGGGATGTTCTGTATGGCAAATGTGTTGCTCTGATTGGTCAATAAATAAAACACTGATTGGCCAGTGGCTAGGCAGGAAGTATAGGCAGGACTAACTGAGAGGAGAAAAGAACAGGAAGGTGGAAGGAGACACTGCCAGTCACTGCCAGGACAAGCAGCATGTAAAGATGCTGGTAAGCCACGAGCCATGTGGCAAGGTATAGATTTATAGAAATGGATTAATTTGAGATATAAGGACAGTTAGCAAGAAGCCTGCCATGGCCATACAGTTTGTAAGCAATATAAGTCTCTGTGTTTACTTGGTTGGGTCTGAGCGGGTGTGGGACTAGCAGGTGAGAGAGATTTGTCCTGACTGTAGGCCAGGCAGGAAAACTCTAGCAACAGAAGAGGTCAAACCTTATATTCATTTTAGAAGGAGACACTATTGGTCTTATTCATAAACTGGATATGAGTGTGAATTACAAAGAGAATCAGTTTGGGGATTGGTTGAGCCAAATGAAGATGGTTGAAAACACACTGTTTTGTCCTAGGAATAATCAAGATAATTTTAGGACATTTTAACACCCGAAAACTGCTCAAGATGCAAGTCCAATCGGTGAGAAAGCAATTGGCTATGAATTTGGAGCTTAGAGAAGGCAGTCAGGCTAGAATTATAAATCAAGAAGACACAAATGATTTAAAGACCTAGAAAATACATACATTCCTTGGAGGAGGCATGTAGAGAGGAGAGGAGAGGGCTATGAGCAGCCCAATAAGGTAAAAGAGAAGAGTCTGCTTTTGCTTAAGGACAAAGAACTATTAAATTGTATCTAATGTTGCTGAGAGTCTATGGAACTCTCAAAAAATATTCACTAATTTTTGCAAAATGGAGACCAACTGGAGCTTTGATAAGGTCATTGATCAGAGAGTGTTTGGAGTGAAAGCAAATTTGGTCATGAATTAAAGGATATAAAAGGAAAAATTTTAAAAGTTTGTAGAAAAAAACCATGAACAAACGGTAGAAGTTAGGAGACAATGGAGTTGAAAGTTAACTCATCTGTAGTGTGTGTGTGTGTGTGTGTGTGTGTGTGTGTGTGTGTGTGTGTGTGTGTATGCACGCATGTACATCTGGCAAAGAGATGACAACCTTGAGTGTCATTCTCTTGAATATCATCCACCTCCTTTGAAAAGGGGTCTCTTATTGGCCTGGAGCTTACCGATTAAACTGAATAGTGAGTGAACCCCAGGAATCCTCTGATCTCTAGCTCCCTAAACCTATGATTACAAGCAGGCTATTATGCTCAGTATTTTTACAGTTTTCTGGAGATTGACCTCAAGTACTCATGCTTGCAAAGCAAGCACTCTATTGACTGAGCTATCTCGTCTTTCTGGGCTGTTTTTTTTTTTTTTTTTAATTTGAAGAACCAGTTATGGGACAGTCCATTCAGGAGAGGAAAACCAATGATGCAAGAAGGGAGGAAGAACCAACTGACACACACATTCATACATTTTGGGAAGACACTCAGGATTATCTATACAAGGACAGTGGGTTTAGTTAACAAAGACAGTCCTGCCTGGTTCTGTGATGAGAAAACATGCAGGGGTTTAGTAGAGTGCAGATTCGGCAGTGAAAACATGAGAAAGCCCAGAGTTGATCCCGTCTACTGTTTCAGTGAGGGGATGGTTAAGACCTTCCAACGTGGGAGAAGCAGGAAATACAAACTGTCTCTGCAGGTGGGAAAGCAAGTTCCTTGTAGAAACTCATCTCTTTACCAATGCACAGTCCAGCTCATCCATAAGATGTGATGTGGAAGCTTCTCAATTTGATTCTGTGTGTTTCTTCACTAATGTCCAAAAGCATTCGGAAAGATACAGAAGAAATCAGATTATTTTACTTTGAATTATTAGTAACTAGTACATATTTTATCTTCCTCTATATAAACAATGAAGAAAGTGATGAAGATTCATAGCTCAGTTCCCCATAGCACATACTTTGTTATAATCCATAAATGAACTTACCAGTACAATTGGAAATGAATGAATACTTTCTTGCTATTTTTATAAACTGGGTCAAGATTATATTTTATTTAGGAAAGTAAAATGTCATTATTTAACTAGGAAAAGAATGTAAACCAAGAATATCAGATTTTTTTTTATCAGATTTAAGCTGCTATTAAGTGTTACATATATTTTTCTGCCTTCCTTTGTCTCATAGAAGAGAACATGCCTTATCTGAGGTTCCAAATAACATGCCAGAATGTAGACTCTCAAGAGTGGATACAAGGCATGTCAGCAAGGCTGAGTATTTCAGCCAGATGCTCAGCTGGAACATCATTGCTAAGGCACTAGATAGGATTGTTGAGTGGTGTGTAGAGTTTTTCATTGGAAATGCCAAATTAAATTGTAAAACAGCTGATATTGTGATGCCTGCTTGAAATAAAAATGTGACCTGGAACTAATATTGACGTAGAAAATCTGCTTGTGTATCAGCAGCAAAGTTAACACTTAAGATGATTTCCCTAAAGGCTGGAGGAGTTCGTTTAGCTGGTGAAGACATTGCTCTAAAAGTGTTAGAACCTTGGATTCTGATTTCTAGCACTCCTGTGAAAGCAGAGTGTGGCAGTAGACCTATAATCCTAAGGGAGAGGGGTCTCAAATATGTATATAAAGAGAAGAGTCATCAAGGTTCAAATTGATATTCAAAATTTTGGTAACTTTTAAATTAAATATTGGTCTAATTTACAGTAAGCATAATGGACTTTGGAAAACATTCTTTCCAAAGTTATTGTTTTGATAATAACACACACACACATACACACACATGCACACACGCACACACAAACAGAGAAGGGGAGAAAGAGACAGAGACAGAGGCAGGGACAGACAGACATTTGTATACTATGTGCCATAAAATAGCTTGGAACTATGACTTGCCGCTTCTGCAAATGAAGATGGGCAGTTGTTAGTGCTTTCAAAAAAACCAGCTTAAACAATTATCTCAAGTTCTCATTTACATGATGGCTTATTTTTTAACCCAAAAACAAGTTGTTAAAATAAAATAAAACAGAATAAATGAAGATACTGAAAAGTATTTGAGAGAATTATCTGTTTTCCCATCTCTACTTTTGTTGAGTAATAGAATAACATTACAAATTACTTTGATACTGTTAGTGAAAATCCATAATTTGCTTATGAAAATTATTATCTTATAACAACATACTTCATGTGTAATTATAAGCAGAGTTCTTTTTTTCTGTTGATTTATAAACTGCATTTTTAATGAAAATAGAATTATATCACTTTAGTGCTTCTCTTTCCTCCCTCTAGCCCATCCCAGATATCCTCCTTCCAAACACTCCCCTGTCATTTCCCACTTTCAAAGTGGATAGCCTCTTTTTCTTTGTTAAGGTCACATACATACATATGCATGTATGCACATATCTAAAAACAACATGCTGAGTCTGTGTCTGTTGTTTGTGTGTATATAGTTTCAGGGCTGAACACTTTATAACAGATAACGAATAAAGGCTTAGGACAGGCTAATTAGTCCTCTTCCAGCAGTTGCCTATATTTCTTTTTTTGGGTGGGATCCCATAAAATTTCCATCCCTCTGCAAAAGCATGTCTATTGACTTTGCCGTTGTTCTAGTCCTGTTCATGCAACGATTTCAAGGAGAGACTATTCACAGCAGGCTTCCTGATCATCTGGCTCAGGGAGCATCTTGGAAGAGAGGCCAGAAATACTGTAAGTTGAGTTCTTTCATATATACATAAATCAAAATTTCATAACTCATTCAAATTTTATTGAGAATAGTGAAAGTGATGCAGTATGGTTAGAGATTTAATCAACAAGAAATATAATGTATACAAAGGGGTGGTTGACATATGTAGACAGTGGTCAGTGACAACCTTGCTGAAGATGTAACAGCTGAGCAGAAATATGAAAGGGCAAAAAATGAAAAAGAAAAAAGAAAGAAATACAGTCCATGAAAAGGTCTGGTGGAGAATGTTCCAAGTAGAAGCAGAATTTTTCTCTAGAAATTTTTTAGGGATCCACATTTGAGTGGGATTCTGGGAGACTTCAGAGTACTGCTATTTTGTAATCAGAGAATACACTCATCTGTTTGTGTTGGGTGGTGCAAATGATGGGATAGATTTATTGAAAATGGTGGTGTTGAAGCCAGAGTCTAATATCGAATGAATATAATTTCATGTAAATTCACCATTCCCAAGGTAGAAATCTATCACCTCCAATGGAGTTCAGGAAGTAGTACCAGAGTGGTAAGAAAAGAAAGGAAATCAGGCCAAGAAGGAGACACACCAGCCCGTGTGGAAGGGTATAAGAAAGACAAATTAGGATGTTTTCTGTCTCAAGTGTGGAGGGGAGCCACTGGAGAATGTCAACAGAGGAGTAATGCAACTTACTATTTCTTCTAGTTTTTGGATAATGGATTAAAGGAGAGCCAAAGAGGAAGCAAAGCTATCTGTTTGGGATGATTGTGCTAATCGGAGTGGGAAACGATGGTAGTTTATGTCCATCATGGGTGGTGGAGGTTGCAAGAGAGTCGGTTGGTAGCATAGGTTCTTGTAGGTAGATTCACTCAAAACTTGCAATGGGAGTGATGATAAAGGAAAGAGGTTCTTAATTGAAATTAATGAAAAATGTCAGAGTTTAATTATTTAATTATCATCTTAACACTACTGCATATATAGTTAAAATTCACAGTATCAAATTATAGTTTCTTAGTTTATAGAAATTGAGGACAAGTGAAGTACTCCCATTGAGTTATTAGTACTTAGAGTTGAAAACAACTGTTGAACATTAAGAGAGAAAAATTTGTTTATTAAAAGTAGTTTCCAATTGCTTTATTATTCATATGTGTTAACAGCAACCTTATGGTTTAAAAAATGTTTAAAAATACATTTATTAGTTATTTTGTGTGTATGTGCCTGGGCAAACATCCCACAGCATGTATGTGGAGCTCAGAGACATCTTCCAGGAGATGTTTCTCATCTTTGTCATGTGGGTTTTGGGAATCAAGCTCAGGTCCTCATACTTTATATTAAGCACCTCTATTTGCTGAGTTGTCTCATCAGCCAATATGTTATGTGTTCACAATTTATAATCCCTAGGAAGTGTGATGGTTTCTGAATTTTTGATGTTTTATGTGATCTTCAACTAAAAACATGAAGCAATTAGGTTTTTGTGTTATGAAAGTAAGCACCGTAAATCTCTTATAATAGTGCTAGCAGTTTGCACAGCACTCATTTCTCAGTTATGTTTACTTTGTACAACAACTGTGGGAAATGTGTGATCCACTGAGAATGTTGAGATTTGGGATAAATGACTTGCTCAAAATTGAGTCAATAAAAATCAGAGAATCTGATCTAAAACCCATAACTTCCAGCTCCAAATTAAAGTTATCTTCTGGATGTCATAATTAAACACATAAAAATGCTAAAATAGGATCTAATTGATAATTCATTGTATCTATTTGAATGCCTATACCTCTAGTACATGTTAATACCACTAAATAAATATCATTTCATAAGAAATACAGATCTAACATGAACTATTTAGGGAAATAAAAGAAGCAATTTGAATAAGGAGTTCTCTAGAAAAAAAACTTGGCACTATAGGATTTCTAGCATTTGTGGGTAACACATAAAATAAAAAAGTGAAAGGCCTTTGAACGAAATAAAAATAAAGAGATATCATGATGAATACTGCAGCAATATAGAAGGCATCGCCACCTATTCACTCAAGGCTTGCCTCGTCTAGTGTCTAGACTCTGCCAAAAAGAGAGGCAAAGAAAATGTGTTGAATAATTGATGACCAAATTGGCATTGGCCCATTCTTTCTATCAGTGACATTTTTCTCAGGGGCCTCATAACATCCATTTAACACAGACCTTAGCTAGTGCTTTGCTGTATGGTATGAAGAAAGCTGAAGGCCCGGTCTCAGTGCCCCAAAAAACTATGTTTCATATCTTGAACACATTTTACTGCAAGCTTGTCTTAATCTTTGCTCATTTGTGTTAAATAAAACTTAATTTACTCCTTATCATTTCCTCAAACTAATAAATAAGCAGAAATAGAGAAAGTTGTTGCCTGTGGTGTGTTTAGTTAATAAAAAAAAAGTCAAGAGGGAAAGTATTTTAAGAGAACTCCATGGAAACAAATGTTTGTCAAAAAGAAAATGATGTACTTTATCATTTTTTCCTTCAGGATAATTTGAGTAGAAGCTCTCAGTCTATTTCTGATCAAAGCTTGAACTTTGAGCCACTGTGGTAGTAATTTAGATTTACTAAATTTTTTGTTTAGGTTTATCATTTTATAAACCATAGGCAAAATACCATTTTTTAAAAATGATCTAACTAGATTTCTATTTGAAACAATGTCACTTGGAAAGGAACCACGATGTTGTGTTTTATGTATTCTAATGCACAGATATTTTAAAGTCTTAATTAAAATTGTTTGTTCTTTGTTTGAGTTGAGAGAGTCATAGAGGGTGGAAGAGAATTATTCCCAGTTGCCTCGGTGGGTATGCATCTACAGCCCCAGAATAGCTAAGTTTATATTTCACACTGAAGCTTGAAATGACTAGGCTGTTTGCTTGCGTGTTGACTCACAGAGAGGTTCATTAATAGTACCTGCTACTCCCATTCACAAATCAATGAAGACTGCATAGCTTATGTAACCTTAATGCCTTCTGTTTGCACTGGGAGGATGGAGCATTTACACAGTGCTTTACTCCCTCTGGGGAGAAAAAGCCGCTTCCACTAGTGACCACATCAATCTCTAAATGATCTGTAATGGAATTTCCTGTGATATTTTCAAGCATAACTGATATTTAGATGTGGATTTAATTGTCAGTTATTTATTGCTGTATCCAAGGAGTTTTCCCTCATGGGATATGAAAGATTTGGTTTAAACTTTACATATTCTTTGTGCAGAACACGCTTACTTGACGAAAAACTGTGCAGTGTGTAGGTATTCCATTTGAGCAGGGAACAAAGGCTGAGGTTGTGGGTAAAGCCTCTAGTAGAACTTCAGTTGGAAGACTTCATGCCAGTCTTTGAAGTATTGTGTGTCATGGGGACCAGTCTGATCCATGAGAATATAACTAGGATTCTGTTCTTTCTTTGCTGTCAGAAGGAGGTCATGGGTTCTCCTGCAAGGAGCCTTGTGAAGTCCTCTCTGGCCTAAGGCCATGCTTTCTCCCCCTTGCATCCTTTGAAAGTTGTTGGTCCTGGAGATGAACAAAAACCTCCAATTAAGAGCTGTTATCTTTTTCCTTTGTAAGGGCAGGTCAAAATCAAAATTTGATTTCTGCAAAAGGTATTCTCAAAGTCTTCTCTGGAAACTAAGTGGAAAGTTAGTAAACTACAGACATTTATTTCTTATGATTCTGGAGGCTGACAAATCCAAGTAAAAGAATCAGCAGATTCAATATCTAAGAGTCCATTTCTCTCCCCAGGAATAGGGGTACCATCTTGTTGCATCCTCACATTGTACAAGGAATTAAGGGGAATCTCTGAGGTCTCCTCAATAATTATAAATCATAGTCAAAATTTCACCCACATGACATTAAGACCTTTTAAGAGTGCCACCTATCAATCCCATAAACGTGGGTGTCAGATATCAAAATGTAAATTTTGAGGGAACATAAAACCACAGTCTTCCTTCTGTCTCTTCATTAAAAGGAAATAGGAAAGGATATTTTTTCATGATTCTTAGCTTGTGTAAGTTGATAAACATAAGATCTACCAGGGTGAAAAAGACAGTCTGCCATTCCTGGGCTTATTGGCAGAGCAGAAAGACAAACCCAATAGAAAAGACTTTTCTAAAGGAATATTAAGGTCCATGGAAAGGTTAATGTGTGGATGGCTTGTTCAGTTATTATTCCATTTACTTAAGTGTGGTTATGATAGGCATAACATTGTCCAGAGTCCATACTGAAAGAGACTTACAGACAGGGCCCCATCTGCTTGGTATCTATGTGATCTCTAGTGCCTTTGTCTCCTAGTTCAGGGACCCCTGTCTCAAAAGAAAGATTTAACTTAATATATGATGATACTTATAATGGCTAGTGAGGTGGCTCAGTTGATAGAAGCCATGGTTGCTAAGCTTGATGGCTTGAATCGATCCCTGGCACCCATGTAGTAGAACAGAACCATTCCTACTACAGTCTTAAATAGCTGTGCCTTTGTCTAGAATGCCCTTCCTCCTGATCTTCCTCTTCAACTCTTCATGGTCTATGGATCAAAGACTAACTTGTCAAAGAGACATATTTTGCTCATCAAAGTAAAAAGAAGACATGATTTGTTTCTTTTTACATATTTAGTATCAAGAAATCTGATTAACTTATAAACATTCAGTAATTTAAACGAGTAATGAAGTCTGTGGCAGTCACTATTGCCTAGATAGAAGTAAATGTTTGACTTCTGTATAGTCGGTATGCAATATGGCTTGTTGGACCTCAAAAGTCATGAACAAAGGTCAGGTGTCATTCTGAGTCAGCACATTTAATACCAATGTAGGAAACCTCATAGCACTTTTTCCTTCTGTCATGTGAGTACTATATCCAAAATGAAATAAAAATAATGATGACATGACAGCAATCTACAATAGACTGATAACATTAATAAGAAAAAGTAGTTTCTTGTTTAAAGGGGGAAGAAAGTATGAAAAGGTTGCTCCTTTGTGTTACGTATTTGATCCTTGTGGTAATTCATCAGCAATTGAGACTGGTAGGCCTGACTTATCGATTCTCCAGCCAAGTATGCTTGCCTGGGTGTGACATGGAGGAGGATGATAGGTAGGTTTAATTAGAGTTGGGGTTCTGCCGAGAAAGTAAGATGGAGTAGGAGACACGTGAAAGAAGTAATTGCAGGAGAGTGACAGATGATGAACTTTACATTTGGTACCTAGAAGAATGCTGATATGAAAGGGCAGCAAAGAGGGCGTAATGCACAGGCAGTGTTACTGTTTTGGTTAAGAAGCCTAGATTTGAAGCATAGTCATAGGCATAAATAACTAACTCTAAAACACTGTAATATATCCTATCTTTAGACGAGTTCAGAGTTTAAGGGGATAATTAATTTTATCTGAGGGCAGGGGTTGAGGAATATGTCTAATACACTTATCACTCTGAAAGAATTATACCAAAGTCTCGGCACATAGGTGGCCCTTTTACTAAACAGGCTATAAATAAGCTTAGAATTTGAAGAGCTGGGCACATACTGTTGAGAACTTTAGCTTATCATTTTTACCACTTTATTTATAATATAAACAGATATTATTGCAGTTTGGGCACTTAGAGACCCTCTTAAACCTTGCCAGGCTCTCAAGAACTAACTGAGGTGATGAAATGGGTCCGTTGGATGTGAGATGTAGGGGACGCACACTGGAAAATGTTAACGATGTCATTTGAAAACCTGGAAGAAATAGCCAGGCCTTTGCTAAGACAGCCTGTCTGGAAGAAATAGCTGTCGTTGGAAAATGGGAATGGAAAACTAGCACACTGTGGGGCTGAGTGTGAATACAGAGTTGATGTGCTTGGACTGGAAATGTAGGGTGGATGGCAAGAGGAAAGTGTCCATAGTTGGATACCTCATTCATCAAGATGCATTTTTGTTGAATAACCCAAAACGTGCAGCTGTATTGTAGGCTTTAAACTACCACACTCTTTTCCATTCTCAAATGTTACCCTTTGCTGCTTAGCCATCTTGACAAACATTATTCCATAAAGCCTCCTGTAGACTTAAGTTAGGAATGTGATAGACAGAAACTTTTTCCAGAGGAGGTTAGTGCTTACCATTGTGTTTCTCTGAATTTTCCCATGGCTTGGTGTTACCTTCTCCAGCCGGTTTACTGATAGCAGCAGAGTCACTGAGGACACTGCATGTGGAATCCTGAGTTCTGGTTTAAATCATATTCTGTTTATTTAAACTTGATGGATCAGGACAAGACATTTTCTTCAACCATTTTCCTCCACCAGTGGAATAAGGATTGTAGTCCTTAGCCTAAAATTTTATTAGCAGCATTATGGAAATCATATAACAGAGTTTTTCATGTGAACAACAAATCTGCTCTAAATAGTTGTGATGGCTTATTTTCATGTGTCAAGTTACCTAGGCTGAGAAGCTCAGACATCAAGATAAGCATTATTTTAAATGCTTCTGTGGAGGTATTTATAGCTGATATTAATACACGCATCAGTAGCCTGGGTAATATGATTACTCTCTAAAGTGTCATCTCACCAGTTCCTTGGAAGACTGCAATGGAAAACTGATCTCCCCACCAGGAGAGGGACTTCTCCCTGCAGACTGCCTTCAACTCCAAGTTTAACTATTCTCTGCACCTGCAGCCTCTGGACTAATCATGAGGTCTTTGTCTTTCGTCTACAGTTTTCGCAGTTATGTGAGACATTCCCTTAAGTTCTCATTTATATCCCCATGGCCTCTTTGTAATCTCTTTCTTTCTCTCTCCCCTCCTTTTGTCACATGCATGAGCACACGTGTGTGTGCACTTACACACATGTGTGCACAAACACACACACAGTTTTCATTCTTTCAAGTCATTTTCTTGGGAGAACCACTCAAATAAGCTAATTCAAGTAGAAAGCTAGCAGAACTGCTAAAATATAAGGGAACTGATTTTGGATCATGCACACATGAGAACAATGAACTTAGAAGCAATTTCTAATTACAATTTTTAATAAATTTCTAACTGCAAAGGAACTGAAACTTTACCTGTTAGCTTCCTAGCATTTACTGTAGAGGATGCTCAGATTATTGCCATGGGCTTGAGAGAACCTTTCTGCTGTGACGGAGGGAAAGTAGTAGGCATTGTTGACACTAGTAGAGGTGCACCATGGGACTATGGGTTTGTATACTTCTTTGTATTTTTAAAGTTACTTACCACATCCCAGTCACAAACTACAGTGAGACTCCTTACTTTTTCCTTCTATGCACTTCCCTGTCTCCCTATGTATTCTGCTATCATTATTTAAAATTTATCCCTAAAGTTACTCTTGAGTCAATATCCAGGTGGTATGTTTCATTGTTCTTTATTATGATACTTGTGACAAATGTTTGGTTTATTTATACTTTTTAAGTTTTGGGTTAATTGATTAAAGTGTGGAATAGATGCATGCAGTTACTTTTACAGCATTCTGTCTCATGGAGAGGTATATTGATAAGCTTGGTAACTAGAAAAACATGGAAGAGAATACATTTTGATTAAATGAGCCAAAATTCAGAACATGGTATTCAAGTTTTGTTTCAAAATTGGAACTAATTTGGTGTTTTTTATGGGTAAATATTTTTTGTTGTATCAAATTTTCTGGTTTGTTTGTTTTCTTCAGTAAGCTTGTTGATATAATGAAAGTATTAGGGAGGTACTGGAAGGGATAAAGTTTATATAGTAATAACTCATGTCCTACATTACCACATCTTCCTTCCACTGCTTGACAGACAATATCCTAAGTATTTTACATATGGATTTGACTTTTTTTTTCACCAAAGATTTGAAATCTAGGTGAAATGTATCACCTAACAGATGGGTAACTGAAAGCAGCTTTAGCTTATGTACCCTTCATAAGGCCAAGGGTGTAACGGGTTTAGAGCCTAGACATAAAATTCCGAAGAAGTGTTCTCCTAGCCAATGGATTCTTTTTCAAAAAAGGAGTTATTTTACTTATGTGTACATGTCTCTGTGTGGGTATGTGCACACGAATTCAAGTACCCATGTAGGTCAGAAGTGGATATTAGATCCGTTGGAGCTGGAGTACAGATAGTTGTGAGTCAACCAGTATGGGTGCTAGGAACTGGGTCCTCTGCAAGATCAACATTTGCCCTAACCACTGAGCAATCTAGCCAGGTTCTGACTAACGCATTATAACCATTGTTTATGCTTGGACTCTGTTATCACTGAAGTTTCTTTGGTTTCCATGTATGTGCTCCACTTTCTTTGGTAGGACAAATAAGAATTGCCAGAACATTTCTCAAAATTCCCATTTATAATCCATGTGTGAATACTGCTTATCTAATCCCCCCTCCTCCCCCTCTTCTCCTCTTCTCCCCTCTACTCCTTCCTTTATCCTTCTTCCTACTTCTTCCCCCAATCTTCTGTTTCCTTTCCCAGTCGCAGTATCTTAGCCTTTGTCCCTTTGCTCCTGGACAATGAGGGCTTTCTGACTCTATGAACCCTGGATTCCAGATTTAGAAAAAAGTTTAAATGTTCTTGGAAGTGCAAGAGTAGCTATTATTTAAAGGAAAAAGTCAAGACAAAGCCTTTCTGTGTGGATCTAAATTTTCATAAATATTAAATACATATCACATACATAGGCTTGTGTGAGATATATGAAATCTATAAAATATGTTTAAAATAGCAACAATAATTACAAACTAGAACAAAATGATACCAAAACAGAATGTTATTTTCATTTTCTCTAATGGATCTCTTGTTTTTCAGTTCCAGTGACACTGGACTTCAGAATGAAAGCCCATATAACTAAAAATGAGCTGCAACACTATTTAAATTGGTCTCCTTTCTCTTTGTCCCGGGAGATTAATTATCTGTCATTTTCTTTGAGAAGATTACCTTCTTCTGACATTCCCAACAGAAGGAATTTAACAAAAAGGATAGAAATTCTTCCATGACGGCACTGTAGACTCTCCTTATAACTCTATGGATGTTTGAAATACTGGCACACAAGGTTTTTCAGGAAGAATGAGAGTGAGAAACAACAGCAGCCTGAAGGAATGCATTTGCTGTTTATAATGCAGTGGGCAGCCTGGAAATTAAAGTTCTCGAAGCTCTTTGTCCAGACGGAATCTTCACTGTGGAATGTGGAAGGAAATAGGCTCATCCTCAGGAGCTCTATTCTGTAGCTGGTCTGGTGCAGTGGACCCACACAACACTCCAATGTGCTCGGTGCTTGCCCATCCTTTGGGCTGCATTTTCTTACCTCTGGGAGATAAGAGACTTTCACTTGTACTCTGTTCTCTTTGGAGTTCACATTCCCATTTGTTACCTGTGAGTCAACAGCAAGTATGTCTGTTAACTGTAAAAACATATGGAATGATAATGTGAGGGAGAAGACAGAGAGGAAGGATAAAGAAGACATTTATCACGTTTTGAAAAAACAAAGGATTAGAACATTTTGAATTTCATCCAAGAAGACTCCACATGTTTAGTGTTAGAGTACTGAATTCTTAAATAATTCTTTAAAATGTTTCTAATTTCATTCTCATGGTAGGGAATGATGTGCTTGTCCTGTTTTATCTGATAAAAAATGGGGAAAATGGTCAGGTGTCTTGGTCAAGAGCTATACAAAATAAACCCAAGATCTTTGAAGCCTCTGGAGTCCAGTACTGATCTGTCCACTTGTTTTTCTATTTGCATACTGTAACACCTTAATCATGGTAGTTAGGAACTCCTGGTGCTATGCTGTCTAACTCCGATTTCTGAAATCCTGTCCAAATGACTCCACAGTATGATCTTTATTCATTCTTTAATTGAAACCAAGCTGTCTTCAACATAACCCCTGAAGATCCTGTTTTGTGGCAAGTAGTCTTATCTGCTGCTGAAAGTGTGGATAAATTTTAACACCTCTTGAGTCATATTGCATTCACCATGGGCTCGTGTGTATATTTACTACTATCTCATGGTTATAACTGCTTGCTACAAATACCTGGTTTGAGAGGGAATTTTACATCTTATCTCTTTTCACATTCTCTGCCTTTCACAGATTGTTTTCTGTACTCAGGATAGATTGTTAAGAGTGGGTATCTGTATGGAGGTGAACTGTTTGAAACTGTTACTTTCTTATGTTAGTTTCTTGAGAACCTATCATCTTCTCAATGGGATGATAAATTCCTGGAAGTACACCTACTCCTTTTGTTGATATTGTTATAAACTTTGTTACTTTTAGGAACTGAGGCAATTTTTCATAACAATAAAGTTATGAAAAATTGAATTGAATACTATTTTTATTGTAATTTAATTTATATATTCAAATACATGTACATGTACATATTTAAACTTCAAATTCATTTTTTCCTTATTCTGCATGCTGTACTATAAAATAATTTCAGATACATATATGTTATTTCCTTTATTCAAAGGTAGAAATTGCTGTAAATTTTACTTTGTATACACAGGATAACATTTGTAATAATAAATGTTATTTTAAGATGCATAACTAAACTTTCAGATTAACAACTCGTGTTTTATTCTGTCCTAATATAGCTACATCTGTGACTAGTCAGAGTTTACCTGTCAGTTTTAGATGAGTGTTACAGAGTTACAGGGAAAGAACTCAAAGTAGAAATGGTTGAATTTACCATGATGTACATTACCATGTATGTTAAAAAGTGTCAATCAGGTGGCGCTGGGTTTGATGAATGGATACATTTTCATAAGAATGGTTTTGACAAGAATTCCTTGACGAAGAAATATAAATTGTAAAAGTGCTACTTGTTTATAAGGACAGATGTTTATAGATTGTAGTTAGGGATTATGCTGGTTTAGTAAATTATTGTTTGTAGATTCTCCTCACCTCTCCCATCAAGGAAAATTCTCTTTGTAACAGAGAGAGACCGACTACAGAAAACCACAACCAACCAAAATGCAAAGTTGTGGGGACCAGTCACAATGATACATCTACAAAACAACTCCTGCACCTTAGGCTCTGAGAGCATTTTGGAAGAGGGAATAGAAAGACTCTAAGAGCCAGAGGATTAAGAAGTTTGCTGTGAAATTATATCTTCTAGCAACATCAGAAGCTATACACACCAACCTTCCACCCAAACATGAGCTGAACAAGGAAGACACCAATGGACATGGAAAACTGGATTAGGAAAATCCCTTGAGACCTCAGCCCTACACAAAGAACTATAGACATCTGAGTCAAGCTGGAAATAGGAGCGGTGGGCCACCCTGGGAAAAAGCACATCAGTTGGTTTCCAATGCCAAATGGTCAGCCATTAAAAATATGCATGCAAAAAATAGTATATCAACTCAATGGGTTATATTTAGCAATGTGTATATGTGTGTGTGTGTATGTGTGTGTGTGTGTGCGCAAATACATATATCCATTCAATGACAATTAATTAAAAAAGAGAGCATGAATTTGAAAGAGAGTGGGGAGGTATATGGGAGGATATGGAGGGAAAAAGGGTAAGGGAGAAAAGATGTAATTAAATTACAATCTCAAAAATAAACAAAAATGCTATTTGGCTACTGAGAGAGGGAGGATTACTCTTCCACAGGAATGAGCCCCTAATTAGTTATCTAATATTAATGGTGAGTCCTGAACATGTATACATATGTGCAACCCTAAGTGGACTCAGCAGGTTATACTTACGTATTTATGTATGTGTATATGTGTGTGTTTTAACAATAATGATTAAGGAGTCTTTGAGTTTGAGAGGATGTGGTTGTAATGCAGAAATTGAGGGAAGAGAGTAAGAAGGGGAAATCATGTAAATAGTACATACTCATATATAAGAATTTAAAAATGCTACTTGGATATGTAAGATTTCCCAAATAGTTCCTTTACCCTATTTTTATAAACTTCTGAAAAACAATCCTACCCCTACAATAAAAACTATGACATCTTGTGGAGGCACTGCAAAGAAATACCTAAGGACAAAGGTATAAACTAGGCAAGGTTT
>CABHPQ010147984.1:0-45220 GCA_902168405.1 Peromyscus aztecus
TTTGTTTGTAGCAGGTGAGAGCTTGCTAGAAGGGGCAAAGACTTCCTAGGGAGCAGGCAAGGTTTGTAGAATAAGCAGACTTTGTAAGGATGGGCTTAGGCCACACATGTGAGCAGGGCCTCCGAGGAGGACCCAGGCCACGCAGGAGGCATGGGACTTTGTAGGCTATGTGCAAGTCAGGTGGGGATTAGGAGAAAGATTTACAAGGAGGGTTGGAGCTATATGGAACAGCAAAGCTTTGAAGAAAGGACAGCTGATTCCTAAGGGGAGAAGGGACCTGTGAGTAGACGTAGTATAACCTTGCAGTGGGTGGTCTCACACAATGCAACCTAAAAGAAACCCCACCGTTGAGGCCAGCTTGCAGCCTGGGCACCTGTTGGATCCCTCAGGGGTAGCCTTCTCACAGATCGGACTGCATATATGATTAAATGCACATGCACTTACTTCCTGGCTTTTCTCTCATCTCTTCTCTAAGTTGTAACACCACTGCAGGAAACACAAAGAAAAACGTTTCTCTTCCCAGTTCTGGCCCTCACATTGTGAACAAAGCTCACTTCCAATTACCTTCGTCTCCTGGTTTTCTCCTGAAGAGGGAGCAAGCAGTGGACTTCGAGCAGGGCTTCTCAGGAGGGGCAGTGTTTGTGAGGAGCAGGGCTCAGCATGAGGGCTGGGCTTGGTGTGGAGGGGCTACTTCCATCGGGGGAGTAGGGCGAAGGCTGGGGGTGGCGGGTGGAGGCAGCAGGGACTCCACTTCTCCGGGAGCAGGGTTCCCAGTGATAGGGCTTCCTGGGTGGAACAGAGTTCAGGGAGAAAAGCTGGGCTATGCTGTTCTGTGAGGGGACAGGGCGCCGGAAAGAAGAGACTAGTAGGGCACGGGCTTGTAGGAGCAGCAGTGTTACGCGCAGCGGTGCAGGCTGCCTAAGAGCTAGCCTCTTCAAGAAGGGACTGGCTTTGTGGAAGCAGGATGATGCAGACGCAGGGCCTTGCCATTTCCACAGAGGCTTTGAGGGAAGGCTGGGGCTTGTTAAGGAAGACAGGGAATTTACAAGGTGAGCAGGTAAGGAGTGGCAGGTTCTGTTGTTTGGAACGGGACTCCAAGCTTGTGGCTTTGGGAGGAGCAAGGTCAGCAGGCTTTGAGGGTGAACTGGAACTGTGAGAGGAATCCTGTACTGGCCAGGGCTTGGAGATGGTCTTGTTAAGAGGTCCAGGGTACTATCTGAGGACAGCATTATAGGGTGAGGATCCAGGAGTGGGGAGCTTAAGGGAGTAGAGCTGTGCAGGATGTTGGGATCATAAGAGTTTGTTGAGGTTTGAAGAAAGGACTTTAAGAGAGGAACCCCGAGTTGCCTGTAAGAGCAGAGCCCTGTAGAAAGAGTGGGTCCTCCCAATGAGGGTAGTTTGAAAGAACAGGATAGTTCCTTTTGTTGTGTTACAGCTTACTTAGCCTTGTTGGGCATGATTGCCCATATTGTCTCTAGGACAGCTATCCTGGCACCAAGCTCCACGGCAGGAATTGGATTGCTAAGGATTCTTTGTCTTGGCTTCTAGGAAATATCACCTGTAAATTCCCAGATATGTAAAAAGCTGAACTCCTCAGGTCCAGCCTGAGCACAAGACCCTCCATATCCTTCTAAATTAGAGAGAATAGCCAAGCTTGTGCTGACAAAAACATTTTGCAGTCCTAGGCAAACTGTGACCTCCTTTCTCAAATGCAAGTGCAGAAAGTGATTAGCAGGTTATGCTAAATGTGTTTTCCTGCTTGGGGCATGGCTTGACCAGGTCCTCTAGTTGTCTTCCCAGCTTCTGGTCAATGACATGCGAGGAGGGTGAAGTGTGTCATAGTCCCTGGACTCCCTGAGCAGGATTCTTCTTGCTCTTTCCCGTTCTGAGCATCCATGGTGAACGTGGAGACAAGAGGCAGGTCGGATCCAGCTGCATCCCACCTTATTGAGGGCCTGGGCTGTAGTGCTACCGTCATGATTCACTGATCAGTGGAGCACGGGCAAGAGCCTTCCCACCTTCCTGACTTAGAGGTCTTCCTTAGCCCAACTAGAATCTCTGAAGCAAGTGCCATATAGGGTGCAATGAGACCCAGCTAAAGGTTGACCAAAGACTCTGGAGCCAGACAGCATAGGTCTGAATCCTCGGGCTTGCTGAACTCCAACAAGTGAGCCAGGTGCCTGGGTTTCTTTCCCACTAACAGAACTTAGCTTAGAGGGCTGCTATCAGAACTAAATGAACTAATACACATAAGAGACTTGAGTGACACTAGGCACACCCCAAGTATCTTAATGTCTATTGTTTTTTTTGTCACCCTTTTCATAACTTTTTGTAAATCTTGCATTGTCATCAGACATAGAAAGCTTAAAATTAGTTATAATCCCCAAACACAAGTCAAGATTTGTCATCAGCCATTACAACTTAGGCCATTAAGCATTGCTTTTAAGACCTTAAAAAAAAAAAACAAAAAACATCATCTATCCCTCCCATCACTCCCTCCTATCCATCCATCCATCCATCCATCCATCCATCCATCCACCCATTCATCCATCCATCCATCCATGAAACTAGCCCAGGAATGCTCAAAGCCAAGTTCTCTAACTGGTAGAGGAAACAGTCCTTCAAATCTCTTGAGACTCTTTGATCTATAATTACTTTTTCTAAAGACTCCCTAGGTTTGGAAAATTTGGTATGTGTGTGTAGACACCTGAAGTATTAGTTAAGGGGCACCCACATCTTTAGAACAGCTCCTTAACACTCTTATTTATAATCTCAAATACTCAATGAGTATCAATAAAATTTGCTATGGAAACTACTTAAAGGAACATTTTCAACAGAGGTAGCAGTCTATACCAAGTAACACTAAACAGACAAACAATAAATATGCAATCAAAAATTTAATAACAAAGATACTATTTTCAACATGGTCAAATATACATGGCTAAGACCAGAATTTAAAAAAAAAAAGTATCCAGCTCACCAGTACAGTCATACAGTTTTTTTACAGAACATTCCATAGATCAACAGAAAATACATGAGCACAAAAAATAAAAAATATTTAAAGAGAATCTCTAAGCAGCATTTTCTTTCTGCAAAACAGACATAGACCTTGTACTGATTAAATATCTACAAGTGCTTTTCCTTTACAAAAATACATAGATTCTTAATAGACTAAGTCATTAACAATGACCTGGTAATTCTTTCACTTCAATTTGAATGATTCATAAGCTAAATCTTACAACCACAAAAAGGTTTTTATTTGTATTAAGATGTTATCACTTTTGACAAAAAGCTTAAAATATTTCGTATTTCAAAATAAAATTAGCAACATAACTTTACAATATATTCTGTGCTAGATTTACTGTGAGGGCTATTCTAAGAAATGATTGCTGTTGAGTTACCAGACACAGGAAAGTGAAGGAACACATACCCCCCACCCCACGCTCTTGTCCTGGACCACAGCTTCATAAGGACACTTAGGCCCCCACCCCATTCTGAAAAAGACTGCAAAAGAAAACCCGCCTTCAACAGTGCCAGGGTGACCTCCAAATAGACACATATGTAGAAAGAGCCGCTCCTGGTCCCATGTCAATACACCAGACTATGTAGAGATGCCCTCAGAATGGTCAGTCTTCATTTGTGCTACAGTTGGTTTCTAGTAAGTGCTACAAGACCAAAGAAAACTAGGCCTAGTATCTAACATATCTGTACATCTGATTCTAGATTCAAAGACAATTAAGATGAAAACACGTTTCTGGGAAGCCGCCATTTTGAATCATGGGAAAGTGGATGAGGTTAGACACATCTGCACGAAAATTTAAAGCAATCCCTTTGAAAGGTTTGATTTTTATCATTTCCTGAAAAAGTGCCCGAACATTTTAATTCTACTAGAAAACATGATGATGTAAACTTGCTCTTTGTGAAAATCATATTCTAGGAAGAGAAAGACTTTCAAATGACCCGAGAAACACCATGGCTTAACACAACGAAAGCCCTACTGTCTACTGGCATTGTATTGTATCTTAATCTCCTGTTTTCAATCAGAACACACTGAGCAAAGTCCATCAAGTAAATCCAAACAAATGGTGATCCTGTGCTCTGAGGGCTTCTGAGTCTTTAGTTACCCTGACACTGTTCAACAACTCCTGAAGCAGCAGACCTAGCAGCCATGCCATGTCCCTTATTGCTCTTCAGAGGATTTACATACTGAAAACAACCATAACAGCATTTCAAGTTTTTATGATTCTAATCCAGAAAAGATTTGGCAAATTCATTATTGATATAAAGGGTAGATTTCTAGAGAACTCCTTGTCCAATCAGAGGAATGGATAAGGGATACAGCTCAGTTGCACAGTGCTTGCAGACCAGACAATACAGGACTGTGGGGCTGTTTCATCCACTCTGCAGATGGTCTACCTCAGGTCGATTTTACCTTAGCGGTGGTCCAGAGCAGACTATCAATCCCAGAGAAAGAATGGCATACTGGGACAGTTTTCAGTGCTCCATTGTCAATATTTGGCCACAGGGCTAAGTTTAATAACAATAAAGTGGCTGCTGAGAAAGAGAGTCACTTTTAAATAAAAAACTATCACAGGCCCTTACAGAATTTTGCTTTTAAAAATAGCAAAAGCACTTCTGCTAATCCAGTAGAATGTTCTGTGCTCTACAGAGGCAGGCCTGTCAGCACTTCTACTAAAGCCTGGCTTCAACAAAACTGCACATTTTACTAAGAACCCAGGAGCTTAATAGGCATACTCTCCTTCACACCACCTCTATGGAATAACTCAGGAGGCAGAGGCAGGCGGATCTTTGTGAGTTCGAGGCCAGCCTGGTCTACAGCGTGAGCTCCAGGAAAGGTGCAAAGCTACACAGAGAAACCCTGTCAAAAAAAACCAAAAAAAAAAAAAAAAAAAAAAGCTTCTTAAAATTTGAAATCTCAATTTTCTAAGTTCCTTTTTCTCCCACTTTTCATTGGGGAGGATATTTGTTTTCTTTCTCATATTTGAGGATTTTCTAAGGTCTACCAGATGGAGCTGAAAAAAAAATATTTGAAGGAAATACACTGACTGTAGCAAAAGAGGCATTTGACTCGTCCCACCAAGAACTGGAACTGCGGTGCCTTCATTGGTAATGTTTTGGTAAGCAATCAAGGTTACTACCTATTTACTGTCAGGTCACAATCTACTAGTTTCCATCTTCTGAACTGTCCAAACTGTCTCCAACATGGTTATTAATAATAAAATGTCTTTGGTGATACAAAACTCTTTGAAAGACTTTAGCTTTTAAGTGCCCACTTAGATATGAAGCTATTTATGAGACAGGTACAGATAACTGGAGACTTATGCAGGTAACCTAAAACAGAAACGCACTTTAGCAATGAGGCACTTTCTTTTAAATAGTCAGTAAAGCTTAACGGTTTATAATACTATATAACATACTGGTTTTATTATGGGCTCAGTTAAAATGAACATTTGTTCTCTCTCACTACGTTTGTACAATGTGGCACATTAGTACGGGGCAGATGCTTAGTAAATAAAGAATGTTTAAAAGTTGTCAAAAACATTACTCTAGTTACCCAAACCTCAGACTTAATATAATCTCATCAACGAACCTTTTAGTTTAATTTTTAGGCCTGAGAAAAGGACATTTTCTTTCTCTATTAACTTATGTGATCACTGCAATTTGAAGTGATTCTTACAGACCACAGGCATTCTTTATATTCAAGATTCCTTGGCCCCTTTCTTTAGGGCTGATTTTTAAGGCAGGTAAAACAGGTAACAAAATCTTTTCTGGAGTAGGGTTCTTTAGTTTATTGCTTAAGGGACAACAGATTGAAGACTAACGTTCACTTATTCTTGAGTGTATGGATTCAGGGCTATTCTAGAGGGTTTTGTTAAGCAACCCTGTACATGAAAAGTTGGCCACAAACAGTGCCTGCTCATGTTTCCTACAGTGGGTTCCTTACAAGGGCAACTAAGTGGGAATTTGGTGCATGTCACACCAGACAAGAAAGTGGTCTACACTTGGCTGATATACCAGAGGAGGCTAGCTGAAAAAGCCTGATTCCACTAGCAACACCACATTACTCATGTTCCCATGTGACATCAGCCATCCTTAATGGTATGTTTTGGCACACAGTCTATTACATCTCAGTGAAAAATGTCAATGCATAACATTAAATAAAGGAACTTTTATAAAGCTGCTTTCTTTCATAACTATTTCCTATGTATCCCTGGAAAATAGTCATAACATGTGATCAGGCAACAAGCAAAATTTAAAGAGACCTTGAATATAAAATTCACCTATGGCCTTATGTCTTGATGAGGAGCGAAATAGCCAAGTCTTAGTGTTTGGTTTTCAAAATTGATTTTGACTTAATTAAAATTAACCTTCATATTTAAAATATACTTATGTAAGTGTGACAAACTGTAGTATCTTTAAAATTTTCTTAAGAGATAACTAGGAACTAGGTTTTACAAAACATCAAAATAATTTCTGTAGTTAGATAATAGATTCAGTTTTTTGGTCAAGCATAATGGTCTAAACTTTAGAGTAAATCAACTATCTTTTAAATCCTGCTCGTGAGTTCTTCCAGAAACAGACAATCTATAACAACCTGAAGTTAAAGAGTTGCTATGGCCTTCTAATGTAGCAAACTTTAATACACCTTTTGACTTGAAAAAAGAATATGTAAGGAAAAATCATAAACTTTCAGCCTTTTATATTATGAAATACTCCAAGACTGAGCTTCACTTTGTATATTTCTTAGAGCTGTACGATGTTTTATTTCTACGAAGCACTCTGAAATTCAGAAAGCATCAGCTTGTGAAGTATTTTACTGGGAAATGTAGAGCACCCGTGTTCACAGTCTAAAAAACGATGTGTGGAACACACGGTGCTCTTATCGGATTTCTGAAAAAACGTCATTTTTCCTATTTTCCCCCACCTGTCAGAAGTTAACTTGTTTGTTTCAAAGCAACTAACAGACATGTTTCACAGTTTTCTTTTCAACTATGGATTTGACAAGATCTAAAATGTTTTTCATGTAGTAAGATAACAGAGGACCCTGACTTGCAGGCTAATTTCATGTGTGGAAGACTTAACCAAACTGTCAATATCAAGGACATCATCATAGTTCTGACTTCTACTACACTCACCTTTAATGAACTAACAGTTAAAACAATAATCCCACTTCCTGTTTACTACAGTATCTAAAATATCCCGAAACCACCAATTTTGGTTAGAATATTTATCTATTACATAGCATTTATTTTGTGGGAATGGTTTGGAAATGTGATATGCAGCTAACAATCTGAATCAGTAACTTGAGATTTTGGAAATCCATAAATGAGCGAATATTATTTAAAATCCTAGTATTTAAAACCATTATACATAACCCTCTGCATGCCACAACACATGCCTAAGGCCAACTTAAAAGAAACAATGCTTTCACAAAATGGCATCAACAATGCCATGATGCACACACAACATGGGCTAGACAACAAATGGAGTTTTGTAAAGCAACACCCACTTGCCCTAAGACAGTAACAAACGTTAACATACTCACACATTAATTTTATTAGACATCAATATGATCAGCTGCCAACATTATGAACTTCAGTTGTCCAAGTCACATACGTTTTCAATGTGAAGGGCTAACACGCCTTCCTGTGCAATGGTAGAGACTACCCAGACATTCAGGATAGCTCCAATTGTAATGTGCTCTGGTCAAAAGATAACTGGAATTCTTCACAAAAGGACTTGCACACTCAAGAATGAGCTGGCATTTTGGTTTTTTTTTTTTTTTGGCTGTTTATTCTTTTTTACATAAAAGTTTACCAAGAATAGGACAGTGGCTCAGAAGCCACTTTTCTAAATATATTTTTATACAAAATAATTTCAAGATATAATTATACTAGTTCTTGTACAGTACTCTATTTTAACAAGAATAAAAGTATTAAGTATGTGAAAACTGCAACACCACAAGGATTGAGCCATTTTACTAGTGTAATTAACATTAGAACAATCTTGCAACAGGCAAGCAAAACGTTGAGAAAGCAGAGTCACGGCTGTACTCCTAGCTGATTCCAGCCGTGCTTTGCACACTGTGAGACGAGACGAATATCTTATGCAGATGGTCAGTAGCAGAAGGGCACTTGGATTGCTCCTAGTAGAAACAACATGAAGGAAACTGACAATGTTGAGACAGACAATGGCCTTATGTGCATGCTGAAAATCAGATCGTGTCTCTCAAGTCCACACACCGCTCACTGTGCAATCTGCCGACGAGTAAACAAATAGTGCAGGGTTCATTCAGTGCAGTCTGGGCCCCTTGGCCTACCCAAAGTCAATTCTTGGTCGATACTGCAATACCATAGGGTATGACTACAAAAAAAGAAAAGTATGAGTAAGACTGTGTTTACATAAAAACAAGTTCATACAGAAAAGCTTTGGAGAATTGGGGATTATAATTTATGTTTCCTGATAATAGTGATGACAAAAGTTAAAATTAAAGTTGTCAATTAAGATTCAAGTTACTATCAGTACCTCTCCCTCCCTTCCTCCTTCCCCTCTCCTCCCTTCCTACAGAGTGCCTGCAGAGGACTACAAGCTGCATCCCACCAGCAACTCTGTGGGCTAAGTATTTGAGTCCTGGATTCTCCCAGAGCTGCTGCTGGTGAAAACCCACTGAACCACTCCAGAACAAGAGACCCTATTCTGCAAATGGGTGAAACTGGAATTTTTACAATATTGTTCATACATTTGATAATTCTTTCCTTCAGTATTTTTTTTTTATTTTAAAATGGTCTTTAGAAGTATTGAAAACATGTTCCTGTTACACGGATTGGCGACCGTCTCCTTTCAATATGATTTAGTGTTCACAGTTACAGCATGACCACACAGTCCTAGGGAGGAAGGAGCCTCCTACAGATGGAGGCAGGGGCCACATTCCCTCTCTGCTTCACCTTCACTACCACAGAGAAACAAATCATCAGAAAGCAGTGTGGAGAGTCACTGATTTTCCTGTTCTAAACTTTGCAGGTTTCCACTTTTGAAGGGAGATCCAATGAGCTAACTATCACGGATTCCAGAAAAGGCTGAGATGGCCACTGGCCAGTGTTGTGCTATCTCAGGGTAGGTGGGTGCAAAGCCTTCAGTACAGAGAACCCTGTGTTCTTTACTATAGGAAAGAAGGCAGACTGAGAGTCTACAACCCTGAGACGCCCTCTCAGCACTTCCACGCATGCCGCACACAGAGACTGGATGCTGCTATGTACTAACTTGCAGTTAGGGCAGGAGAATGGGAAAGATGCCAGAGGCCTTATTCTCAGCTGAGGAATCAAGCAGCTGCTGCTTCTGATCTCATGGGCTAGCATAGGAGTCTCCGACTTTTGAGGTTCCAATGGTCTTAGCCTTATTCGGCTTTTTAATTTTGTTTACTTGGACTCATCTTAAGTTTTACTCTGGTTTTCCAGAACCAGCCTAGAACTAGGTTAGTTGAGCACAAAGTTCTCTATTTCTGAAGCCCAGTCAGATTTTTGAGGTCATTGACACAGCCACCTATTCTGACTTTACTAAGGCCCATCATTCTATTTCCCTCCAACCCCCAGCTTACCCTTTATTACAGTCTTTGAACTTTGCTTTCTATTCCTGACTGAAGAATCTGCATACTTCTGCAATTAAACTACCCATTTTAGAATACATTCATTACATATAAAAGTCCAGCAACAATTCTACTGAAGGTGAGAAACAGACATAGAAGTAATATGGCTTGGTTGCCAACAGCTGAGATTTTCTGTCTGGGGCTAAGATTCTATTTTTTTTTTTCTCTCCCCACTCCCAAAAAACTTGTGTTTGTTCTGTGGACACATGAAGTTCAATAATTTTACTGAAATGTGCAAACTCTTGACATATTCCTCCCCCTCTTAATTTGGCAATTTAATGAACATAAAATATATTATTTTTACTTTATTACTTGACTTCTAAAAAGTTAATTACATGTATATTTTATTTGTCAACTATATTTCCTTTTATAATAGCTTGTCCAATTATTGAAAGTTAAGCTTTTTCATACAGATATATGGGAGTTGTTATATTTAATGGCATTAAACCATTTCCTGTCAGATCCTGCAAAAATTTGAGATTTCTGCCTTGTACTTTTCAATATTAATAGTTACATCACGATTTGCCCCTTTAATTTTCAAAGGTACAGTGTGAAAGATTGTCTCTGCTATAAAATCATTTTCCCAACTGTATTTTCTTCTTCACCTTCTCTATTATCATTTTGAACAGTTACTGTTTTGACCCATCAGGAGTCATATAATGAGGTTTTATGTTGAAGTGTCTTGCTGCAGTCTTACTGCAATTCATGAAGAGTCCTAGGAGATCTGCATCCAACCTCCAACACTGCGTCTTTGAATGTATCATTTCCAACCACCCCGTGTACTGTCGCTCCAGTGCCACTGGCTTCCCTGCAGATCCTGAGTGGTGAGATACCTGTTTCTCAAGGCCATTGTGTTGTGTTCCCTCGGCTTTGTGTTCTCTATTATATATTCATGTGGTTATGTCTTCCTTATGATCCAAACTGACCACACCAAAGAAGTTTTCTTACTGTACAAAATCTCTCTGTGTGTGTGTGTGTGTGTGTGTGTGTGTGTGTGTGTGTGTGTGTGTATGCTCATATAGTTGTATAATTGCATCTCTGTATGTGTGTATATGTACATTTGTGGAGGCTAAAAGTAGTCAGGGGTATGGTTCCTCTGGGACTGGCCACCTTATTGTTTGAGACAGGGACTCTCATTCCCCGGGAGCTAGCCAATTAGGTAAGGCTTGCTGGCTAGTGAGTCACAAGAATCCACGTGCCTTTGCCTCCAGAGTACTCTGTACACCTGCCCAGTTTTATATGGGTTTTGGGATTGAATAAAGGTCCTCATGCCTGCAAAACAAGCAGGTTACCAACTAAGACACCTACCCAGCCCTCTAAAGTACATTAAGTAGATACTTAAAGTTTCCCCTGGACACTAAACTTTCCCTTTTTTTTTTTTTTGCCTGTATGTTCTATGAGAGAAAAGTTGTTTATTGTTTTCTTCTATAGCCCAGGGCTAGAAGAATACCTCAGGCATACTTAAATAGCTCAAAAGCATTTGTTAAAGAGCCTTTCTTTCTGCCTCCGCCCTTGGAGCCACTGCGCTCGGGACCACTGCGCTCAGGCTCCCGGACCAGAACTTACTCTGGAGCAATTCTCTCCTCATGCATGTGGAGGTCAGCACCTGATGTGAGCTCTTAGCTTTATAACGCACTGATGTACACAGGTGCTAGTGATCATGTCCCATTCATTACTTACCTGAAAATGTGACTGACTGGAAACACCCATTTCCTGATTAACATTAGTTTAACTCACTTTGCTCGGTTAAATAAATCTTGTAAAAGTATGCAGAGTCACATTTAACTTCATAATTTAACTTCGTGCAGAGTCTGACATCTATGATGCCTTTTAAAGACTGTGTGTGTGAAACGGAATTCTGAATATGCAAGAGTAGGTCTTTGTTTTGAGGAAATATATACTGACTAAAAATTTTTGTGATCACCTGTCCTTATATTTGACTTATTTTTTAACAGTTTTATTAAAAAAAAAAAAACTAAGATGCATACAAGGAGACAAAGAGGAGACAGAAAATGTGAAATACTAACTGGTCAATCTAGGTAAAGGATTGTCTTTGAAATAGTTACTTCAGTTTTCAATTTTCAAACTTCAAACTAACCAGCTAGTAGAAAAAATGAGCACTAACACTGGATTTTATCAAATGTCTTTTCAGCACTTAGTGATTTTTATTTTGGAGTACTCATAAAAAATACTAGCTTGTTTTCTGTCTGTCTCTCTCTAATATTGATATTCTTGCATTTCTGATAAAAATTCTACCAGGTCTTGACTTTATCCTCTTAGGATATTTTAGTACATTATTTAGTATGCTATTTAATATCTCTGCATTTATATTCAAAGTGAGACTTGGTTCTAGTTTTTCAAAAGATTTTTTTTAATTTTTAAACTATGTATATGTATGGGTCTGTGCATGTGTGAGTACAGGTGCCCAAATTGTCCAGAGAGGGGGTCCATTCCCTGGAGCCACCTGATGTGGTTGCTAGGAATGGAACTCTGGTCCTCTACAAGACCAACGTGCACTCCTAATGCCTGCACCACCTCTCCAGCCCCTTGGTACTAATTTTCTAACTGAATTCTCTGTCAAGTTTGCTGGCATATTGATGCTCCCTTTAGGAAATGATTTTGGAAAAATTTAAATGTAAAATTTAATTTTCTTACAAGATTGTTATCCACAATGAAGTGTTGAATAAAGAGAGTGAGTGTGTGGGTGCAGATTTGTCTTATTTCAATGTTCTTCAACAGTTAGCATCAGAGCTAAAGAGCAACTTCATCTTTCAGGACACAGCTATCAACATGAAGACAAAAAGTGGAAGCCTACGGATCGTGGGTTACAGCTACAGACAAGGTTATCACTATGATCTATCAGCCCTACCGTTTGATTTTACACATTTCACTACATCAACTCAACTGTTCACTCAGCCCTCTCCCTCACAGCTTCCTTCTTGGGTGGTTTTCTCTCTGCCTGTCTAGATGTTATGTTAGGTTACTCCATTTCTAAAAAAAAACTAGGACTTACGCCAGGCGCTGGTGATGCACACCTTTAATCCCAGCATTCCGGAGGCAAAGCCAGGTGGATCTCTGTGAGTTCGAGGCCAGCCTGGACTACCAAGTGAGTTCCAGGAAAGGTGCAAAGCTACACAGAGAAACCCTTTTTTGAAAAACCAAAAAACAAAACAAAAAAAAAAAAAAAAGAAAAAGAAATTATAGATATGCTGCTCATTAAAATTTCTGCTTAGGGATTTTTCAAGTATTCATTTAAGACCCAATGTAAACTAATTTGTCTCAACCTCAGAACTGCAACACTGAAGTTTACTAGTTATTGACTACTAGGAACTAGACTGATGACTTTTAATTACTGGGGAAAGGGCAATGGATTATTTTAAAGAAATACTACAACCATCCATGAGATTAAGACTGGGCATGTTATCTCTGCACTTAGTAATATAGTATTTGTGCCTTACTATAGTGCACACAGACTCTTCTGTTTTTCATTTAAAAATATTTATTTTTAAACATATGTATGCATGTGGGCATGTGCATTATTAGTGAGGGTGTCTATGGAGCCTAGAGGTCTCAGATGCCCTAGACCTGGAGTTATAGGTAGTTATGAGCCACCTGATGTGGGTTCTGGGAATCAAAATTGGTTCCCGTTTTTGAACCACTGAGCCATCTCTCCAGTTCGTTTTCCAAATTTCTAAAATTTGTTTTTATTAGAAAAGTTTTTCTTAGACACAAGTTTAAGGTCCTTGTGTGTTACTACATGATCTCATACTCATTCCTCTGTGGTAGCCCAGAGCAGATGTTAGGGCTGGGCCCAGCAGCCAGATCACAACTAGAATTAGTCCTAGCTCTATTTAAAGTCACTCAATTTGACACTTCATCTCAATACAGGACAGATTAGAGATTTCTCAAGGGCTGAAATAATTATTAAAAATTCTTGATTCATAAATAATAGTTGTTATACATACTTTCATTTTTAGTTCAGTAAAATGGTTAACTTGGGAGAACTACAATAATGGGAAACTTGTTATTTAAGTTTGAAAAGACTTTAAAAATTGGTTTTACAAAGTGACATGTCTGAGAACTTGAGTTTGGAATGGGAGTGGTAAGCACAGGGCACTGTGATGATCCTATGTACCGTCATGAGTGCCTCTTACCTGATACCAAGTGCCATCCTGAGAGCAGACTTGCGAGGCTGAGCAGTTCAGACAGCGAAACTGCGGAGGAGACGAACTCATCAGATAAGAGGCATCCACAACGGGACATATTTAAAACGTGTTATTTAAAGTAGTTTAACGTCAAACATAAGCGCTAACATGAGAAATTTAAATAAATACTGAGGAATGGTGTGGCTTTTTTTTGGGGGGGGAGGGGAAATATTTAATAACCTGGTGGTTGGTAAATTTTAGTGTTAATTTTATCATTTATCTATGAAGGTTTTTGTTTGTTTGTTTTTAATATTCTAAACTTACCAATATGGTATCCTACTCTTTTTATCTCATTTCCAAATACTAGTTTCTGGGAAATCCTCATCTCCTAGTACAGAGTACCACCACTTTCTCCTTTAAGTACAGAGTGGGGACCATCTTTCTTCCACTTGCTCCTGAGGTCAATCTCTCCTACACTTCCTCTTCAGCTACTATGAGAGCAACACTATCAGAACTGTGAGGGGACATGGAACTTCATTCAGTCTCTGAGGGGCTGATCCATTGCCCTTTTCCTTTCATATTGCTCAGGTCACAGTCTTGATCCCACTCCTGTTTTAATAGCACGGATGAGCTCCGAGTCAGTCGGACACTCTGTTCGCAGTCTTAATCATTATACAACTTATACTTTTAAGTTATGCACGTATTTAACACCATGTACGCTTCCAAGTAGAAAAAATAAATATATAAATAACTGAGAATTAAACACAGAAAAATACAAGTTAGAATTAATCAGGAAAAATTTAACTTCCCAAAGTAGACTTTTTAAGGCTCTACTTTGGAAGATGATAAATTTCACCAAATTTTCTCTGGAAGTTGGTCCTTTCTTATGCACAGAGCTTATCATCATGCTCTAAGGACAGCCTGCCACTTTGGTCCTTACTGATTCGGATAGGTCTGTAAGCTCTAACCTACCACAGTTTGTCTGACTGTGCAAGTTGCAAAAATCATTCAGTAAGATTACAGAGTTAGATTTCATTAATTTTTTTCCTATTAATCTCTTTGGTATTGGTTAAAATAGACATGCTTTTTTTTTTTTTCCTCCTAAAACTGCCAGATTGCAAATGAAGCAATGAGAGATGAGCACGGTTGCTGGAGTGGCTGAGGCTGCGGGAGAGGTGGAAGCTGCAGGAGCACCTGGGAAAGGCGCTGGACTGAGGCAATGCAACCTACCCACAGGAGAGTGAGCAGGAAGAACCCGGGTCCCTGATGGAGGCTGAGGGGGAGCAGACAGATGCTGACAGGAGCTTTCACGGAGTGGAGGAAGAGTGGATGAAGATCATAATGCAGTTTAACAGACACTGTTACTTTTCTACATTGAGTAGATTAGGCATTCTGCTAAGTACTTTAGCATATATTAATTCTTGCTAAATTTTCCTACACAGGTACTGTTACAAGGATCCCCAAAACTGAGGAAAAACTGGGAGGCAGGACACAGCTGGGGGAAAAAAAGCTACAACATATATAGCAAGAGGTTAAGTGTTCAGAACACACAAGCAGTCCCTAGAAGTCAACAAGAAGACATACTCATGATTAAAAGGACAATGAATACGAACACTTGCAAAGATGCTATATTGCTAATATGAGTGTCAAGAAGTTGGAAAACAGGCCCTCCTTGTATATTACTGGTATGACTATAACTTGTGAAACTTTTTTGAGGACAACAGACAACCTCTCACAATGTAAAACTTAGTCCGTTGTAAACTTAGCAACACAGGCAATGGGTACATGCCTTGGACTTTATACAGCACTGCTTGTAATGTTAAAAAATGAAACAAAACCCCAATGCCCACCAAAATAGTTAAATTATGCTAGTCACACAAACTGAATTGTACCAATATATTAAAAAAAAAACCTTCAAAATGTAATGGCTTTCCATAAGACATATCAAATGAGAATAAAGTTGCCAGCAATATGTATGATTCCATTTATGTCTCAGAAAACTGATGACCACTGGCACTGGTATTGTGAAGAGAAATACTAGAGTGATGGTACCATCAGATGACTGAGTAACCCCTGACTGAAACATGAATCTCATCTCCATACCTTCAACTTATAGAAGCCACAGAAGAAACCTGGCCACAGATCATGTTTCCCAAACCTCGCTCTAAAGATCAGAGGTGTTCTCACATGAGTAGAGCTTTCTAGAAATGAGTCTCAGGCCAGCCCCAAGCCTACTGAGTAGAACTGTACTTTGTCATCATGCCCAGAGCACTTGTATTTGCACTAAGATTTAAGAAGCACTACTGTTAAAGTGTATTTATTCTACTAGTCATCAACAGATCAATATTCAGCGCAACAATCATCAAGCAAAAATACTGTTATAGAATGGATAGCAGCTATTTGACCAAGTGTTTGTTTTAATTTGTAAGGATAAAGCTCTTTAAAAATAATTTATCATGGTGGAGACAAGGTCTAAGAAGGGGTAGAGGCCACCTATGGTCATCTTTTCTGAAAGGGACTCAGCTCGAAGGGGACCTAAGCTGGGAAGAAGGGAAGCACTACCACAGAAGCCGGATGGTGCAGAAGGATGCTCGTAATGGTTACTGCAGAACTGGAAGGGAAACTCACTCCCTGAGACTGGTTCTGGGAGGACACAGGATGAGGGAGGGTGGACATGAATATGCAGTACCCTTTCCTGAGGCTAAGGACTCAGGTGGAGACTCAGGACTCCACTGTGATAGGAGTGGAAGCTACACACGGAGCCACAGGCTGAGTAGAATTACAAGCAGACATTCCATAACACTGACAAGAATGAAAAACTGCAAAGATGCCAGAGACGGCTAAAGTAACCCAGAAATACAGTCCAGTGCCAATCAGAGACCCATTCAAAAGCTCACCTCAGAGAACAGGTAAAACAATGTAACGTGAATTTAAAAATTGAGTTTTTTGTCTCAATAGGTACAAATACACAAACACACACACACACACACACACACACACACACACACACACACACACACAGAGCAATCTAGCAAGCACAACTATTGACCTATATAAAACATGTTATGACTTCAAAGAAAATGGGCAATTGAAAGGTTTTAGACAAGAGTTTTATAAAAGCTGCGTTTAAGTACAGTGCTGGTTCAGAATAATATCTGTTTAAAAAACAATGTCCAGAACATGCACAGACATGTGTGTACACACATGCATGTGCAGCACCTTCAAACAATGAGGAGCAGTTTGGAGTGTTCAATAAACTGTAGTTCTGGTTAAAAAATCTTCAGAATAAACTAGATTCTTAACCTTGCTGTGTGTAAATGAATCAATTTTAAGTGGACTAGAATGTTGTAACAAAGCACTAGAAGCAAGTAAGAGAACATAACAGTAGCTATCAGCACAGGAACAAGATGATCCCGCCCAGGGCCATGCTAGTTAGCAATGCCAGCAGCAGTACTGAACTGGCAGACATCCTAGCCTCCTGCCGGTATGGATGGGGTGACCAATCTCAAAACTACAGACACTAGCAAAACCAGGGTTAGAAAAGAACAAGCCATCTCTCCAGGACCAATTTAAAAAATTTTGATAAAAGTGTATCTCATCTAAAAACCTGAAACCTCAGAAATGTGTGACCAAAAATATAATTACATAAAAACTGATTTAGTTGGCAATCTATTAGCAAAAAGCTTACAGGTTAACCCTTTCATGCTTTGACATTAAAATAACTGGCAATGCTGAGCTTGATGGCCCATGTTTCTAATGAGGCAGAGGCAGGAGAATATTAGTCTGAGGCCAGTCTTTGCTACAGTGTGCTCCAGGCCAGCTTGGGCTAAATAGTAAAATCTTCCTTCAAAAAATACTCCCCCACCCAGACACATACAAATGGACACCATGGACAACTTTCAGGAGAGGTAACCTTTAAACTGTAGGCCAGTCTATTCACAGTGATGAGTTCCCGCACTCACATGCTGAAAGGCCCACTGAACTAGCAAAGACAGACAAAGTGACATTTCCTGCAGCACTATTACTGTAGAGTTAGAGTACCTGCTTCTAACTGTGCAGACTTACCCTCTGTGGTGTGCACCTGACACCTCAAACATTTCAGGCTTAAGGAGCACATGAAAGCAATGTACATGCAACCCTGAAAGCCCATAAACAAGGCAGGTTTTATTTATGCAATACAACTGTATTAAAAAGATGAACCCTAAAGCAGTCTGATGAGTTCTTCAAGTACACACAACTAGCAAGTGACTGACACTAGAATGTAAGTTTTCTTTCCTGGTCCTGAGATATTTTTGTCAGTGACTAGAGCACTGAACCTCACAGAGAAGATTTTTATCCATGTGAAACCAGATAGGAAAACAACAAAAACCCAGATTTAAGAATTTAGGTGCTTCAATAATATTGTATCATCACATTTTCTTCTGAAAAAGTAGACAAATATCTTAACCACTATATAGTACAAGGATCTTTTGAGGTTTTCTAACAGTTCAACAGATGTTACTTTAATGTGAGGTCAGTATACTTCTGAACTACTGAAACACAGCAACCATCATTATTTGTAAATATTACACTGTGTGAGGTAATAACTAAACTTTGTGCTGTATTTCATAATTAACATTTTCATAAGAAAATGTAATAAAACCTGGTAGAAACATTATAATATTTAATGCATGACACACTGCACTATAAACATCACACTCTTAATGTTCCATGGGTAAGTTTGGGTGTTAATTACTGCACTTTCTAATCAATCTTAGGTATAGTTATGTATTCAGGTCATGAGGGAAATCTCTGGTAACATTACAATAGTGTTCCTTATTCCCAGACGGGCTTGTAATACAGTACACAGAGGGCCTCACATTTCCCTAACATTCCTGGCTCAGGTGGACTCAAAGAGTTAACCTAAGCAAAAACACTTAAAACACACAAAAAATTTTGGGGGGAGGAGGAGCTGATCTTAGGTTTTCTCCTGTGAACAATTTCTCCCTCATCACTAGGGCCCAAGGCACAATAATCTATTCCCAGCATCAGAAACGTCCACTAATTACTCATATTCCCAAGTCATTTTTAGTGGTATCTAATCCTACCCATGTGTTCTCTCTATCGCAACCCCAACAATTCCCCTTTCTGACTGTTAGTGCTATCAGAGCAGAATAGAGTCTATCTGACCCCAACTCATAAACTCACATTTCTAGTAGACACAAGGATTTAAAAAGTACATGCCACCTCTGCTCACAGGCCAGCAGAATCCTGGATGTATTTATTGCTGGATTTAAAAACTCACCTTCCAAATATTTAACATAGACATTGATCTTGTACTTCAACCAATTTTTAGGTGCTAGAGAATAAAGAGGAACCAATTTCTTCTTTCCTAAATTAATTTCCTAAGGCTCCTGACCCATACTGTTACCTTTAAATTATATAAGAATATATAACTAAATATACCCATAGGTAAATTAAAGAATTTACATTTTCTCCTCTTAGTCGCCATCTTGTCATATAGATGAATTCCATAGTATGATCCTTCCCCATAATTTCACCATTGCACAGCACATCCAACTTGAAAAAGAATAATTAAAATATATCAGTCCAAAGGAAATTTGAATTTATACATTTTCATACATTTTCAAATTTTAAAAGACCCAACTAGATATACCAACATAAAAGTATCAGTGAATACTTTTATTTAAAAGAACAGTGAATACTTTTATTAAAACCACTTCCTTACAGGATGTCAATAGTTCAGATGTAACTAGATTAAACAGCATTTATCTTGTGCTATATAACTGTATCTCAAGTTGATACAGTTTATAAATGCAATACCAACCATTTGATTCATGTTTCTGCAGTTCTATAGGTTTTATTCTGTAAACCTGGGACAACTCTTACTGAATGAGAAAAGTGTAGCAAGAGTGTAGAAGTGTGTAGAAGAGCGTAGAAGTGTAGCAAGCTCATTCTAAATCCACCACTCAGAATCCTCTGAAGTTCCCAGGATGGGGCATTCCAACAGCAGCACAGAGCTGTGTTCAGAGCTATCTGGCCTCTCTGGCGTATTTGTGCATTCTCCTCACCTTGCAAGAAATGTCAAAACAAACTGTACTTACAAAGCCTCCCTGTCTTGTTTGAGGCTACAGGAAACCACCCCTAAAGCTTTGAAAGGCCACAAGACTTTGTGTATGGTTCACTAATTCAACAAACAATATATAATGAATGTTTATCATTGATCCCTATAAATGAGATGTCTCAGTCCTCTAGTTTCTAGTGAAAGAAACTGCTTAAGATTTATTTCAAGTGGGGATGAGGAGAATGAGTTTTACATAGATCTGAATCTATCTAGACAAAGGCTGCAATTTTGAACTTTGAAGCCTAACACAAAATATAGTCCCAATTATATTAGATATGAACTAAATTATTGGTATTTGAATGATTTATGGTGATATATAAGCCTTGAAAATTTTCAGTTATTTTATTAACTCTTATAAGAATAAAGTAGACACCTCTCTTTATCTTGTCTTTAAAACAAATTCCAAAGCAAAGTTGTAAAGTTGCAATTACTAATCAGGCAGGCTGTACCCACAGTCATTAGCAACTGAAACCCTGCTGTGGGATGTTCTGTATGGCAAATATGTTAATAAATAAAACACTGATTGGCCAGTGGCCAGGCAGGAAGTATAGACGGGACAAAGAGAGAGGAGAATTCTGGGAAGTGGAAGGCTGAGTGAGAGAGACACTGCCAGCCGCCGCCATGACAAGTAGCATGTGAAGACGCCGGTAAGCCACGAGCCACATGGCAAGGTATAGATTTATAAAAATGGATTAATTTAAGATATAAGAACAGTTAGCAAGAAGCCTGCCATGGCCATACAGTTTGTAAGCAATATAAGTCTCTGTGTTTACTTGGTTGGGTCTGAGCGGCTGTGGGACTGGCCGGTGACAGAGATTTGTCCTGACTGCGGGCCAGGCAGGAAAACTCTAGCTACAAAACCCCCTATCCCAGTTAGTACTGCTGTTATGGAAATTTTAGACATTTCATTAAATCACAGGCCTAGACGCTGGGCAGCAAAATAATGGGAGATCAATCTGTATTTTAAAGAAAGCAAAGGACAAGTTCTTTGATTGGGATAAGATAAAGAATTGTTAAAAAGGAAAAATCATAGTACATGGCATAAGACAGAGAAGAGTTTTCTTAGTTCCAGTAACTTCCTGAAGAAAATTAACTCAGCAATAGACTTCTAAAGAAATAAAACTGTACATGATACTTGTCATGAATAAAACAAAACAGCGAAATAATGCAGTAAAATAATTTCATTGTATACTTTTCACTATAGATGATATCTGTAAGTTGTTAATCTTTTATGCTTATCATGATCTATTTTTATGTACACTGGTGTTTTGCTTGCGTGTATGTTTGTGTGAGGGTGTCAAATCACTTGGAGCTGGATTACAGATGATTGTGAGCTACCATGTGGATGATGGGAGTTGAACCTGGGTCCTCTGGAAGAGCAGTCAGTGCTCTTAACTGGTGAGTAATCTCTCCAGCCCCATATCTGTAATTTTTTAAAACCACAGAACCAAACTAATAAAAAAAATTTAACCCAGACTAGTCATCAGCCACATGAGACATTTCCATTAGGTTCAAGGTCAGATGCTTTCTTAGATAGATAGACTCCTTCCTGTCAAGGTCTGTGCTTAAATCCCATCACACTTCAGTTCTCCTCTCCTTTAATAAGAGACTTACAGTCTCATGCAAAGTCACACATCTCAACAGAGTGTGCCTGTACTTTGGCCCCTGCTCTGGCTCACCACCGGAGGATAGGGAGCCTGCCCATACTTCAGATCCGTCTCCTATTTGCCATGTGAGGTTTGTACTTTGTCCTCCAAGGCTCAAGGGACATCACAGAAAAGGAGCCAGAAAGACTTTCAGAGTCAGAGGACAGCGAGATGGGCAGCAAAAAGAACTCTTCTGGACATGACATAGTCTCTGCACTAATGGACTTCCTGCAGCTACAGTTATCCACATAAGACCTGCACAAGGCTGGGTAGAGCATCATTTCATCACAGATGTGCTGTGGAATGTTCTTTATGGCAAATGTGTTGCTAATAAAACACTGATTGGCCAGTGGCTAAGGCAGGAAGTGTAGGCGGGACTAACAGAGAGAATAAAAAGGACAGGAAGGCAGAGGGAGCCTCTGCCAGCCGCCACCAGGACAAACAGCTTGTAAAGATGCCGGTAAGCCACGAGTCATGTGGCAAGGTATAGATATATAGAAATGGATTAATTTAAGATATAAGGACAGTTAGCAAGCAGCCTGCCACGGCCATACAGTTTGTAAGCAATATAAGTCTCTGTGTTTACTTGGTTGGGTCTGAGCGGCTGTGGGACTGGCAGGTGAAAGAGATTTATCCTGACCGTGGGCCAGGCAGGAAAACTCAAGCTACACAGATGGGAGGAGTCCATGAGGCCCCATCCTATGCTGGGTAACTACTGGCAATTAATGGTTGCTTGGGGAACGGGTCATTTGCTTTGGTGGTGTAGGCAGTCTAAGTTGTCCTTGTTCTAGTAAATAACCTTTTACTCAGGCTCAGGCAAGATACTCTTAGTACACTCCATGGACCACAAACAAAAAGGCACGGAAGTAGGAGCAAAGTGTACTGAGAAGGGTTCCGACCGGAGGCGGGGTGGTGAGAGGGGGTGGCGGGAAGCAACTCAAATGCACTTTATAAATGCACAAAGCTGTACAACAGTAACAAAAACATTTCAAAAGTGCACACCTTAAAGCATGCTGACACGCCGGGCGGTGGTGGCGCACGCCTTTAATCCCAGCACTCGGGAGGCAGAGGCAGGCGGATCTCTGTGAGTTCGAGGCCAGCCTGGTCTACAGAGCGAGTTCTACGAAAGGCACAAAGCTACACAGAGAAACCCTGTCTCGAAAAACCAAAAAAAAAAAAAAAACCAAAAAAAAAAAAAGCATGCTGACACTACAAGAAAGAACTCACTTTGATAGGAGACTTATTTTGGGAGTATTTAATGTAAGTTTTACAAATATCTCCTTTAGTTACAAATGCATTAATGTGATTTGCTTGGGATATGTTATAAAATGTTACATAAATATTACATTCTAAAAATTAATTTTTATTATGTTATTACATATTATAATAAAAATATATATTCATTATATGTATTATAATGAAAATAACCAGTTTCTACAAAAATTTTGAATATATCCTTTTTACTTCTTTTGCTAGAATTTTACTACAGATCAGAATCATCAAAACAATCACAGTTAGATATTATTTTACTTACCTCATAAGAACTTGGAAGTTTTAGTTTTAAACTTAGAAATTTTTTAATAGTTCCTACAGTAACTCGTGTAGAACATCGAATGAATTTCTTCATGAGACCCTAAAGAAAAAAAATGACAAATTAAACACTCTAATTTGTTTTACTAAAACCTTAGGCATTCAGAGGCATGGAGGCATGTATTTGTAATCCCAGCATTCAGAAGATGAGATAGGATTTGAGTTTGACTTCCACCTGGGTTGCAAGGTGAAACAGTCTCATAAGACCACCCCAAACCAAATTGTACCAAACTAAAACCAAAGGCACGATTTTCACCATATGCTTTGAGTATTTTCAAAATGTAAAAAAAAAACCAAAAAACCAAAAACTTTCAATTCTTTTAAGTAAGAATGTTCTTAATCATTGCCTATTTACATGACATCCCTCAAGAATGCATTAGTGTGTAAATTAGCAAAATCCTGTCAAGTACACAATCTGTTTTTCTCTAAGATATTTTTAAACAAAGAAAACAGTTTAAGGAAAAGGCCACAAAACTGTCAATATTTTATTAAATGATGTTACTTCTGAAAGCAGTAGGGACATCATGCAGAACCTGTAAGTAACTGCAGAGAGCAGTATTTTTACGGAAGACTTGGGAGGAGCTCCAGATAGAGCAGAAAGGCACTGCTCTGTCCACAGCATGCCTCAGCGCCTGCCAGCTGTGCAGTGTGGGCTCTGGGGTGAGGAAAAGCATTCCCCAGGGATGGGCTACTGCACTTTACTATATAGCACTAAGGTCTGTGTGCTTTGCTGTGTCTCTTGTTTTACATGAAGACAGTGGTTCTCATTCACTCTTTAAGCTTCAGTAGAGCCCTGCCCTCCAACTGCTCCTCACATCACTGTTCAATTTCCTACAAGTCATTAATAATTCAGAGATGTCATAATAGTTAAGAGAATATTTTTAAGACAAGGCAAAAGAATGTTCCTAGAATTCATAATTCAATACAGTCTGACACAAATCTAATAAAAATTTCAATCTGGATTATGTGAAACTTGACTTGGAAATACTTAGAAAATAAATAATAAGCACTTTCTCTAGGAATACTTTCTAAGAAAACCAAATTAAACTTCCTGGTTGCGTGTTCCTGAGAACTACTGTACAGATGTCTAGAAAGCGCTTACACCACAAGAGGGCAATGACTAGCAGGTGCTGGGTAGAAGACAGGATGGTGGAGAGGAGCTAGGAGCCGGGCTTCTTCTCACCATCCCCTTCCTGACATGGAAAATGGAAGCACTGTGCTACATTCCAGTGCTCACAGGAAACTGCAGGGGTGAGGGATGGGAGGGTGAAGTCCATGTCTAACTCTACGCTGCTCAGCTGTCTAGAAAGGATCATTATTTTTGGAACATCTGCATATCTAGACATACTACATGGAAGAAGACTGTTTTGTTTCAAGAATGTCACCTTCCCTTCCCATGGCACAACATTCTTATTCTGTCTCCTGTTGTCCAATTTAGGTCAGGAAATGCAGAATTCAGAAATGTCCCTTGCTATGGGATGGTCTTTCTGTAAGCTCTGTTGGAAACAGCTGAAGGACGGGATAGGACAGAGAAACCTCTGTTTACATTCTAAGCTGTTTTCCCTGAGGCCACAGTGTGAGCACCCATGTCTGAAGTGCCCAGACTCAGCTACTTCAGAGGCAGGAGTGGATGGATCAGCAGTTGTCAGAAGCTGATAAAATAAAGGCCCGGTTGCCTGTCTTTCTTCCTTTCCTTCTCAAGAGTTACAAGACTAACTACAAAAATCTGCAGGGTCCCTCCTGGAAGCTCAGAGGAGCCTGCAGTTCTAGGACACAGTTCGATCATTTGTTTTGTGGAGCTTTATAAAAACACAAAGTCAGCTTTTTGCTTTTTAAGCTCAAATGCTTTATAATGTTTTCCTCCTATTTCTTTAGTATTAGGATTTACATCTCTACCAATCAGAGCAATTAACAAGTGTGACTTTTAACTTCTTAAATTGCAATATAACACCATAAAGTCATTATTTAAAATGAACAACTTAGTAGTTTTTATAAAGTTGTTTAACCATTACAATATCTAATTCCAAAATTTTTCCTTGTCCTCCAAATAAATTCTTTACACATGAGCAGTTAGCAGTTACTTCCTCTTCCTGCTCCTACACAAACCTGGTTCCTATTCATCTGTCTCAAGTGACACTCCTTTAAAAAAAAACAAAACACTTATATCATTACCACACAGCGAATAAATATTTATTTGCTTACTATGCTCCAGTATATTCTTTTATTGCAAGATGCTGATAAACTGAAAATCTGAGTTAAAATGATTTGTTTTTAATTTCCTAATACAAAGTACCATTATTAATAATATATCAAATATTATAAAAATAGTAAAGAAATTCAACCCAAACACCTGTTGATTTACAGAGATGAAGTGAAAGAAAATTATAAACAGTAAATATGAACTTGTAAATAAAATAAAATGCAGAGAAAAACCCTCAATGACTAATATGTGCTTGGACAAAGTGACAAAAATCTACATAAGAGCTAAAAACCACTCCAGTGAACATTTATAATGAGAATGAAAGCTGCTGCCGATTCGAACACCAGGAAACACTGAATAATATTTAAACACCAAGGACAAAATCGAGACAGCAGTGAGTCTTAAGATCCTTTAAGAAACAGTTTAATGATCAGACACAGGGAAACGGGATGAGAAATGAGGACTATGTAGAAAAATAATTAAATTCTTCAAGGATTTTATCAGTTCTTTATATATATAGGCACTGTATAACACAACTTTACTTCAAAACCTACTATTTTATTAATAAAATATATTAGCCATGAAACTGGAGGCTTAGTTTCAAATAAAAGTAGAAGACTGAAGATAATTTAGGGCTGCAGAGATGGCTCAGCACTATGAACACCAGCGCTCTCCAGAGGACCCAGGTTCAAATCTCAGCACCCACATGGCAGCAGCTCACAACCACCTGTAACTCCAGGGGACACCCTCTGATGGCTTCTGCTGGCACCAGGCATGCACATGATGAACTGGCATACATCGAGTAAAACACCTACACATATAAAATAAAACTAAAATTCTTTAAAATAAAGAATATAAAGATAATTAATACAAAGGTTGGAGACAGTGCTTGAAACAACCAGCCTGAGTTGGCCGCTGCATTTTAAAAATCAGCCACTAGATGGTGGCATTGGCCTGGATGGTTGGGGTGGGAGGACAAGGTGCCTGTAAAGCAAGGTCTTGACCACTCCCAGGTGTGGGATTTCAGAGGATGGCATTCAATTGCATTATGGTAACAAAAACTTTGAAAGAAAGTACTTTGATGAGCTGGAAAATGAAATCTGCCCACTTACCTTTACTACATTGTCCCCTGACTGCCCATTATTTCGTAAACAATCCAGACAGATAGCAATTTGTGGGTCACTTCTATGGTAGTCCTTATCATCTTGGTTTTCATCACCTTCTTCATCTGCTTTAGATTTGTCAACCTTTGACATGTCATCTGTATAATCGAAGCAAAGCCCACGTAACCCAAAGTTGAAAGTCAATCAACAATACGGCACTCACAAAAACAATAAGCAATCTAAAATATTTCCTAACTGGTCTGAAGAATAATTGAAAATGTTAATCCTTTTTAAACCCTCTAACATACTCAACAATGGAATATTCATCTAAGGCCATCAGAAACATAACAGTGTAAGATTTCTGGGCATACTGAAAAATTCAATTGAAAGATTCTGGATTAACTATATTTGGTCATGAAAGACTGCAATTAGTGATTAGGCCACTTTAGAAGGCAAACAGGATACCAAATACTTCCAAATTCAGTAACAGATGTGCTCAAAATAAAAACCAAGTATTAACTTTCAAATTACATTCTCTCCAAAGTCTCTGAATTACAAATTATTTATAAAATCAATTATGGAAAAAAAAGAATTAGATTTTTAAAAGCATGCTTTGTAACCACTTAACATGTTAAAATTCTACTAAGACTATGAATACTATACATAACATAAAATTTATTTAAAATGTTACATGCATGCAACTGTATTTATTGATGCCTTTATGGGATACCTTGAACAATGTTTCAGACATGCATTGTGCCAGGCCTGAGGTAACAATAACACAATTAAAGGGCATGAATTCTGAACATGAAATAACCTCCCTAGGCTCATGAGCTGGAATGGTGGTGCTGTTTGGGGAGGTTATGATCTTTAGGAGGTGGAGCCTTGAGGTTTTACTGCTAAGCTCCACTTCCTGTTCTCCTCTTTGGGAGCTCCATGCCTTCCCTGCCGTGATGCACAGCACTCCTGAACTGTGCGCCACAGGCTAACCGAACCCCACCCCCGCATCCCCTCCTGGTCGCTTCTGGTCAAGTATTTTGACACAGAAATGAGAAAAACAAACACTAAGAGTTAGCATCCTCAGCATTATGGTGCCAGGGTCCAGGAAAAGGCAAAAAGGGACAAATACAGGGTGGGTAAGTAAATGAAATATGTGACCATGTAAGAGTCAGGAAACTTTTCCAGATGAAATATAGCTACCTAAGCTAAATATGAAAATTCAGCTAGCCAAGAACTACACTTTTAAAGTCCCCCTACCAATGAGAGGCTAGTCTTTGTTCAATACAGTAAAAGCCTTACACTGTACCTTACAAAAATGGGAAGATGGCTTTCTTTTTCCCATCCATATTTACACAGAACCCATGTACAGTGAAAAGCCCCACACCCCAAAGTTAAAGACCAAACCCAAAAATATTTTGAAAAGGAGAAAAATAGGTAAAGGGAGATCAAATTCATAAACCAGGATATACAAAATTATCTATTTTGTCTATTGCACTCATATATAAAACAAATCATAGCTTAAACCTATTCTATAATTCTGATGGCAATTCCACGTGTGTTAGTAAAAATTGGACTATTTTATATTATCTACTTTTTTTTTAAAACGTCAAGTTAAGTACATTGCATACAGGTAACATAAGCTTTAGGTTAAGTCATTTCAGCATCTTTCTTCATTTTGTTATGTATAAAAACAGCCCCTTGCTACCATTATTCTACTCATGAAAACTATTATCAAAGCTCCCCTGCTAAGGGATTAAATAGTTAAGTAAACTAATGAGAAAAAGAGACCCAGCATTTCCTCATCCATCTGCAATAACCTTGATTTTATGATACTTTATGAGCAAATCAAGGCTGGAGACTAAGTTCACAAATGCACAGGAGTCTCCTGAATGGTACTTAGGGCGTCCTGAATGAAGTCTTGTGTTTAAAAACATGAAGAATGGTATTACTTTCTGATTTAGATATCCCTTTGTATGGATAATACACATACAAACAGCTCCTTCTCAGTACAGCAACATTTGCCACTCTCTGAAACTATTGTTACTGTGTGTGCATGTGTGCGTGTGTATGTGTGTGTTATACATGTGTGTTCATGGAGGCCAGGACTGAATCTTGGGTGCTCTTAAGTGCTATCCACCCTGCTTTTTTGAGATGGGGATCTCTCACTGGCCTGGAACTCACTGACTAGGTTGACTGGCTGGCCACTAAGCCCCAGAGACCAGCCTAGCTCTGCCTTCCTTGTGCTGACTTTTAAACACTGTGTGTACAGGTGCACGTGTGGATGTCAGATCTCCAAATCAGTTCTTGTCACCTTGAGGGACTGAGGGACCAAACTGAGTTATCATGTCTGTGTGCAAGTATCTCTACCCACTGAGAATCTTGCTGGCCCATACCTCACTCTTTTATGTGAGTTCTGGGGATCAAACTCAGGTCCTCATTCTTAGGCAAGTACTTTACCCAATGAGTTCTCTTCAGGCCCTGCTGAAATGATGAATTATTACTTGGGTCCCAGAGAAGAAACCTGGACACTTGGCCTGGTGATGGGAACATCCTGGTGAGCACACAGAAACCCTTGCTGACATATCTAAGACCTATCCTGAACCATCAGCAGTCTGTCCACCTGTGCTCCTTTCACAGCATCAGAGAGCAGCAAACCCCGACTTGGCTCTTAACCACATCTCATTTCTGGCTCCTATTACAGTGCTTTTACAAGTGAAGTAAAATTAAGATGCCTTCACGACTGAGGTGCTCGCTAAGATTATTTCTTACTTCAGATTTTTCTGTCCTGAAACTACTGGTATTATCACCTATTCAATTTTCTCTTTCATTTCTTTCCTTTCTCCTCCCAAAGTCCAATTTCCTCTCTCCAATTACCTTCAACAGGAGTCATGCAGATCTGCAATGATTTAGATAATATCTCATGAAAGGCTGCATGAGTTTCCGCACAGGAGAATTCTGAGTGTAGAAAGACATTACTCCACCAACGTAATAATGAGAGAAGGTATCAGAAACATAGAGTTACCTTGTCCATTTTCTTGAGGTTTATTTTTCTTCCAAAATTCCAATTCACGCTGAAGTTCTTCTAATTTGAAGGAAAAAATATGAAAACTGTAGGATGAAATCTTTAATAGAAATACTGATCTTATAAAACAAGAAAAGTCTGTAGAACCAAAGAGCAACTTACGTTCTCGTAGTCCAGGTACCAGCTTAAATATAATTTCCTCCAATGTATTATCCAATCTTCAGGGGTTGAAGGGGGATAAACAATGAAGATATCAGAATCCAATATGCAAACAGTTGAGATTTCTTACTCATACTATGAAACACAGACTGCAGATGATTTTTACTTTTACTTACTTTTTACTTTTGTTAAACAACCTTTTACTTACTCCACCACTGCTGTCTTCATAGGGAGCACTCCTGCTCCACCAGTGCTGTCTTCATAGGGAGCACTCCTGCTCCACCAGTGCTGCCTTCATAGGGAGCACTCCTGCTCCACCAGTGCTGCCTTCATAGGGAGCACGGCCACTTCTAGTAGCCTTCCCTTGGTGGTATACAATAGGGAAAAAATAGTCCCCAAGTTCCCAGCCTTCCCTACATATACACCCTCTGAACATGTTCTTCACTTGGTCAAGAGGTGGAGTCTAGATCTCTGAGAAGTCCCAATTACAAGAATAAGGACTACCCCAGAAAACTGCTTAGACCAAAAGGAACGTGGGACAAATAACACTGACCTTGGACCTAGCCTAGGTTTTAAGAGGCACTGCAGTTCTGCTCCATGTACATCCATCAGCTAGGGGAGTGCTCCACTGCCCTGCTGAGGCAGCCCCAGATCACTGCACTGGCAGTCCACCCCAACACACGGCAGAACCCAGTAGTTAACTGAATGAGCAAAGCCAAGACCAGACTGCTCACTAACCACACCACTGCCAAGGAGAAAGGAATGCTTGCCATCTGAAGCACTAATTTAGAGGTGGTTTGTCACGCAGCAATAGCTAACATTCCCACTCTTCAAATCTCTACAATGCTGGCGCTTTTCTAAAAATGAATGCTCTCCATTTCATTTTCTGAGAAATTTAGACAGTTTGACTCTTCCAGCTCCCTAGATACAAACTTATTTATCTAGGCATTCTTCTAGTTTTCTTTTCCTGATAATACATAACCCTTCTTTTTCCTGGCTCTGTTTCTTCAGCCCATTCTGTTGCTTCTACACACCTCTTCTTACTTCATTTTCATCCTGCTTTACAGCATTACTCTTCTTTGACATCAAACTCTAAAGAAGCAAAATCTATTCCTTAAGTGTCTTTTAAAGCTATTTCTGGAGCTGGAGAGACGGCTCAGCAGTTAAGAGTACTTGATGCTCTTGCACTGGACTGGAGGTCGGTTCCTAGCACCCACATTGGATGGCTCGTAATTGTCTGTAACTCTAGCTCCAGATCTAATGCCTTCTTCTGGACTCTGCATGTATCTGCTGTAGACACACCACACACAGAGAGAAAGAGAGAGGCAGAGACAGACAAACAAGCTAGACACAGACACAGACACAGACACACAGACACACACACACACACAGACATTTGTTTTTAAATCTTTTTTCAATCTGAAAAAATTTGAAGAGTATAGTCTGTTACATCTGTTCCATACTGTTACTTGCTGTTTTACCTTTCTCAACTCCCTGTAATTGGTCCCTATGACCATTATAGTTTCACAGCTATCTGACAGCATGGCTTAACACCAACTCCCTGAAATTCCCTTTCCTCGTTTTATTTTTCTCCCTGTCTGTTCTATGTGCCTAAATATTTTTTCTTTGTCCATACTAAAGTCATCCCCCAGTGCTGGGGAGCAGGTTCCTGGACTCTTCACAGACACCAAATCTGGATGGTCAAGTCCTTCATATAAAACACTGCAGGATGTCATATCTAATACACATCTTCCTACAGATTCAAATCAGCTGGAGTCTGCATATAGTAATACAATGTGAATGCATTGGTTAATTTTATTTTTTGGGATAATGACAATTAAATGCTAAGTACAGAAGCAATTTTTCTGGCACATATATCTGATGGGTGCAGTTGGCCATATCCACTGGAGGAAGAACCCAGCCATAAGGAGGGCTGAGTATTCCCTGTAGCTCTCTATACACCACCTTCCTTCTTTCAGTGTTTCTGTGGGCCACGTGTCCGGGGTCCTCATCTATTTTTGTAGCTTTAAACTAACATGTGGGCAGTTGTTTGTCTCACCTTAGGTCTAGTCTGAATTTCCAACAGATGCTGAACAACTCAGTCACCTGCTTTTACCCACTTACATGGGTACCCACTGTCTCATCAAATCCCTCCAGAGCAACACAGAACATCCCTTAGCTACCTCCCTTTCTTAAAGTTTTAAATGATACTACAACACTCCCAAAGAGGCTTAAAGGGAAAGGACTCACTTTGTTCTTTCTTCCACTTTTCACTGAGCCTTACTCTCAGCTACTTCTTGGTCTGTCTCCCACATATCCTTTCTTAACCACCTCACATCATCCTTCCATTCTTAGGTACCATCACACATCAATCTCTTTTCTCCCAGCACACATTTTTTTTCTTACTATTGCCTTCCTGATTTTATTACCAATACAGTTATCCAATCTAGTACACCTGCATCTGAAAATAACTCAACTGAAGTCACTTTGAAAAGTCCAAGAGAATGTTGTCATTTTAACTGCAGATACATTTCCTAAATATTATATAATCTTATTTCAAACTTTTGTTAAAAGATTTAAAAATGAAGTAAAATGCTTTAAACACCCGACTTATGCCCAAATAGCATAATAAATGATAAAGATTACAAATGTATACAATTAAAATCAGACAAATTATGAAGTACATTTCTTTACCTCAACATTTCTAATGGATTTGTTTCATGAACTTGGTTGCCACACCTTGGACAATCATTGCTGTCTTCAAAGTGCTGGACAATACAGGTCTTACAGACTACAAAGAGACAAGACAATAGGTTAAAATTAAACTCTACGAACTTCTAAAATTACACTACCCAAATAAAGCCTAACAAGTCAAAGTCCACTGCTACAATATCAAAAGACAATTCCAATTCACTTATTGTTCCTATTAATATATTTATAAACTAAATACGATCTATTTGTAGTCTATTAAAAAACTGGTACATTTTACATAAAAGGGTCTTTTTCATTTAAACAAGTAAAAGTTGTTGATTTTGCTTTTATTTCTTTTGTTAAAAGTTTGATTGCAATATAACTAGTTCTCAGTAAAACCTGAACGGGTGGACATGTAGCTCAATGGTAAAGCATATCATGCCTGTGAGGTCCTGGGTTTAATTTAATCCACAACAATGGAAAAACAAAACCCTGGAGAGGATTACTTATACTGTCAGGGTGGTTCCTGGGACAAGTAGCAGTTATGACAGGATTTCTGGGCCTTGCAGAGCATGATGAATCTGTGCTCGCAGGTGCCATAGGGACACAAAGCACACAGACTAGGAAATGGTTGTCATGTTGGCACAAAGGCACAAGAGGTGAACTGGAAGAATGGCTGAGAAATGGACAAGGGTAAATAGAATTTTAAATAAAGAGTCTAAATAAAGAATACAAGTTTGGAGCCATGTGTCAACATAGCCCACATTTCCTCTGAACAGTACTAATCTCTGTGGTCATGAGTTCCCTTTTATCTTTTACCTATGTTTCTGTTACCTAGTAAGCCAACTGTTCTGTCCAAATGTGTCTTTATGCAAATTTCAGCAACTGAACTATAAAACTGCAATCCAATTCCTATCCCAATAATTCCCTTTCCCATATTGTTTCTCTACATAATCTCCAACTGTCTGGAAGAGAGCTGCTACCCTTCCTTCATTTACAACCGTCCTCCACACTGCTCCTTTCCCTCTCCTTATATCCACACACTCTGACAGAAGTAAAGTTTATCTAAATGATTGGTCAAGAGCAAACACCAAGATTCCTACCACTGAGATTAGGTCTGCAAACTCAAGCATATCACATTGCCTAGAGCAACAATAGGGAAAATTCTGCCAGGCATTTAATTTTAAAATTACTTAGTACATATGGAAAATAACATCCCTTATTTCATTTATTCAATGAACTGAATGTCAGGTATTATACTAGGAGCTGGCAATACAGGAATAAATGACAAAGTCCCCATCCTTAAAAAATGTATATTATGCTTAGAAAGGCATATAAATTTTAGTTAATGATAAGTGGTAGTCTTATCTTCCCTGCCCTTAAGAAGGTAGAGGCAGAGTCCTGATGTCTGGCAGTTGTTTAGATGCAATGATCAGGGCGGGCCTTCTAAGAAGGTGACATCTACACAGATCTTTCTATGTTGTTTGATAAGGGCACTTAGGTCCTATACTATCTTTTTCTTTATTCCAACAGTCAAGGATAGTAACCTCTTCACTATAATTCTCCTGAAATCTAGATGAAAGACAACATCAGAAAACATGATTAAAAAATAAGACAATAAAAACCCAATGTATAATATAGAAGTAAGTATGCCTTGTTCTTCAAGATATCCTGACACCTAAAGAGTGCATAAAAAGTTTTTGTTTGTTTGATACAGGGCCTCATGTAGCTCAGGCTATGAATTCATTATTCTTGATCCTCCTATTTCCAGCCCCCTAGTACCTGGGATTACACATAAGCACTGCCACACCTAGATTCCAAAAGGGTTCTTAAATGTTTGTTCAAAAGTCAAAATAATCTCTCAGAGGGATGCCTTGTTAAAACAGAGACATAATTCCTTTAGAAAATTCCTGGTATGTGCTCTTTCCCCAGAGTCATTAGATAACTGAAACTTATGGTGTGTGTGTGTGTGGGGGGGGGGGTAGATAAGAAACAGGAGTAAAGGGTTTTTGACAAAGCCTAATGATGCTAATACTGACCTAGAGCTCTGATTCTTGTGGTTCAAAAGTTTTATCACACTTAATGAATTCAGCAATCAATGTTTGTCTACCAACCTTGACCAAACACAGGTACATGCCATGCCCAGAGCAAATCCTTATTAGACCAGCCAAGACACTAAGGGTAAGACCCTATCCTCCCAGGGACACCAATGCTAATCTAAGCTATCTGATCAAAGGGACGTAAAGTTGAAGCGTCCAAAGGTACACAGAGTTCTAAAAATAAGATGTGTGAGCTGCTTGTGACCAAAGCAACAACCAGTACCCGAACACTGATGAGGAATACTTATCTAAATTGTAGATCTGTATTGTTCAATATGATAGTCACTGGTCACATGCTGTTACTGAGCACCTGAAATGTGGTTAATGTGAGATGTACTGTGATTGTAAATACACACTAGATTTAAAATATTTAATATAAAAATAACCTAAATAAAAAAATAACCTAAATAATTTTTACGTTATTGCAAGTTGGAATGACAATTATTTTGGATATATTGGGTTAAATATTAAACTTGTTTCTTTTAAATGTGGCTATGAGATATTCTGTTTCACTTTTACTGTTTTGTTCAGATGGCTGTTTTGTCCGCAAGTATGTCTGTGCACGTGGGCAGTGCCCTCAGAGGCCAGAAGAAAGCATTAGATTCCCCCTGAACTAGAGTTGTATTTATAGATGGTAGTGAGCCAACATGGTGTTGTCAACAGAATCTGGATCGCCTGAAAGAGCAGTCTGTGATCTTAAGCACTGAGCCATCTCTTCAGTCCTGTACTAATACTAGATATTGTTTAATTACACACGTGGGCCTTTGGGGGGGTGGTTAGGGACTAAATCCAGGGCCTTGCTCATGGCAGGCATGTGTTCCATCACTATGTCCCCAGCCTTGTTTAAAATTTTAGTTTGAGACAGTCTCAGTGGCTCAGGGTGGTCTTGAAGTTTCTGTATAGCTCAGACACATTATGAACTTGTCTTTCCCTGCCTCAGCCCCTGAGTAGCTGGGATGACAGGCATGAGCCACTATGCCTATTGTGGATGACAGTTATTTCTGCTGAAGAGTGTGGGAGCCCACAGAGGTTTCCTAGTGAGATCTGAGCTTGCTTTACCCAGTAGGGTTGCGTAAGAGGATGATTGGACCACGGGCCTGGGTACCAGGTGTTTGGAAGGGTCTACACTTGGCTGTATCTAGCAAGGGGGAGGTCTTTTGCCTCACCTCCTGGCATTGTTATAAAAATCCCTTTTGAATAAAGTTCTGGGCCGTTGGGTATCGACCCAGGTCCTCCCAAAGCTATCCTGTGTTTCCCTCTTTCCTCTTGTTGGTAGGCCTATCATTCTACCTGGTATTTTCTCATCCCTCTCCTCAAGAGTTCCTATGAAAAGTGGGGGTAGGACCTACCACAGAAGAGGATGGCTCTAACTGGACAGAACTCCCATCCCTATTTTTCCACAGGGACATTTGAGAAGACAGTATTTTACTCATGTCTGCAAATGAAAAACAAGAGGCTTCTGTGGGTCTCTTCTATGAATGGCAGCACAAAGACCAAAATGCAGGCTTTATGACATGAACTGGAACATTTCTAGAGGTTAAGGCTCAAAATTAGCCTCAAAAAATAATTACAATTTTAAAGTAAGTTTAAAAAGAAAAATTTAAGATGTAGAACACATCATTTTTACCCTAGTATTCCTCAGTGTTCAAGTGACTTGGTGGCAGCTGGATGGCTGTCATCATCACCAATCCGTGAAAGGAATTACATACCAGCCCCATCACCCTAAACATGGATGAATGCATTGTCAACTTCTTCTATGTACACATGTGTGTATCCTAGCTGACAAGCAGTTCAATACGTCAATTCAGTGGTTCTCAACCTTCCTGATGCTGCAACCCTTTAATACACCTCATGTTGCGGTAACCCCCAACCATAAAATTATTTTCCTTGTTACTTCATAACTGTAATTTTGCTACTGTTATGAACTGCAATGTAAATATTTTCAGAGGGAGAGTTTGCCAAAGGAGTTGTGACCCATAGGTTGAAAACCACTGAATTAGATATATTAGTACAATCTAATAATTTGATTTTCACTACAACCCTATAAATTGGGTAGCAGTATTTGATCTCATACATGAAGAATGTGAGCAGAGGACAAACAATGTAATAGCATGACAGTACATGGTGAATCCAGTCTATTTCATAAACGTATATCCGTACAATAATATCTCTTGCTGCTCTTTCCCACTATCTATAAAACATAGAATGAGACTACCTTATTCATTTATCTGGGAGTTGTACGTAAGTCAACTTGTAGAATTGGATCTCTTTTAGTATATTACATAAATAAATTGGCCATTTCTAGTAGCTTATTTACTCTTTTCTTTAAAAAACAAAACTCTAGGAAATGTAACCCCCTCTTGGGGCACCGCGTTTATATTACACAAATCAGAGCTTGAGGAAATCCAGGCCCAAAGTTCAATCAATGACAATGGAAAAATATGAAATGGGAAAAAGTTTCTAATGCTTAAAAACTTTTCATCACCAGGCAATTGTGAGTCTTAGTTTATAAATTGAAATCTAGACTAGCAATAAAGCACACTTTAAGGTACCTTAAAGAAATGTCCAGTTGCCGGGCAGTGGTAGCGCATGCCTTTAATCCCAGCACTCGGGAGGCAGAGCCAGGAGGATCTCTCTGTGAGTTTGAGGCCAGCCTGGACTACCAAGTGAGTTCCAGGAAAGGCACAAAGCTACACAGAGAAACGCTGTCTCGAGGAAAAAAAAAAAAAAAAAAAAAAGGTCCAGCTGTTCTCCTGGCTAACTTACCTGGCCTCTGAATGATGTTCAAAAGGCCCCAGTCTCTGGTAAGACTATGTATGGAGAGCACCAAGTCTTCCTCCTCACCAGCCACTCTAGAGATGTGGCCACAGCTGCATGAAACAGCTGGGGTAGAAGCAGTTCAGCTCACCTGATGTCCTAGTTGGAAAAGCACTTCCACAATAATGCTAAAACTTACCGAGTACTAGCCAGACGCCAGGCTCTGGGCTCAGATCTTTGTATGGATTACATTTTGGGCTCTGGCCATGCTCCTTCAACAAATGAACAATGTACTAAAGAGCCAGAGAAGACTGCCCACAGCTTCCTAACCATGCAGCAGAACTGGCATCCAAATTTCCCACTTTAACATCTAAAGCACAATGCAATGTTATCTTAGGATAGAGAGTATTTAGTCCCTGACCTCAAGAAGACATCTTATTGTTGCTGCGGAGTGGTGAATAAACCCAGGCCTCAAGCATGCTAGGCAAGAACTCTATACTACTCCTCCCCCACTTTGTATCTTTAATTTATCATGAATTCACCATAAACATCAATAAGTGAAAAAAAATTACTGAATTCTTTACTTCCACCATTCCTCAGGTTTGAACAAGGTCAAGTACACAAATTAACAGGGAGATGGCTATTATGCTGTCTCATACAGTTTTTCTAAATTGAGATGGGCAGCACAAACTGGGCCACAGCTTTTAAAGAAGGTATCTGCAGGTTACCTTTTGGACAGATTCTAACTCTGCAAAGTTCTCACTGGGGTAGCCAAAAGGTAACTGGGAAACACTGGCCAAGTGATGAATGGTGGGCAGAAACTAGTCACAAACATCTTCCTTTACAGAACCTGTTAGATTGCCCCATTCTAGGATGTGGCTCTCTGCTGCACTATGATCAGAAGTACTTTGTCAACCCAAAGGATAATCATTGTCACAGGAGGAGATATAATCAAATAGTATGCGAGGTTAGGTGCAAGTAGGGGAGCCAAAGTAGCCAAGCATGATCATTCCGGCGGATAATCCTGCCACAGACTGCCCACACGTGAATCTCACTTACTCCTGCCATTAGGCAAATGATTCATTCTGTACCTGAGTATAAGGGAGATTTACAAAGGTATCTACCTTACTCAGTTGTTATGGGGACCAAATATAATTACTGATTTACGTAGCACGAATTCTAATTGGTCATAATAGTAAAAACCCAGAGTCAGATATAGGGGTAAAAGAGAAACAGAGCCAGGTGGTGGAGGCTCATGCCTTTGATCCCAGTACTTGGGAGGCATACACGCCTTTAATCTCAGCACTAGGGAAGTAGAGACAGGAAGTGATAAGGCTGGGTAGAGAGAGGAATATAAGGCGGGATGAGAGAGGAGTTCATCTCCCTTTCCCCCTTTTCGGCTGAAGAGCTGTAGAGGTAAGAGGTGACTGTGGCTGCTCCTTTACTTCTCTGATCTTTCAGCATTTACCCCGATATCTGACTTGGGTTTTTATTAATAAGACCACTTAGAATTCACGCTATAGGATGGTAGTGTCTGGTAACTTGTAAGCTCTTGGTAAATGTGAGCTCTTTCTGCAAATTAGATTACTGGGTGAGCATACAGTCAGAACAAGGAGAATCAACATAAAGTACTGAATACCATCAGACCATAACTGATTTGATATAACTATCTTAACAGGCATTCCACTGGAATTGGAATGCCCATCACTTTGTGGCTAATATCCTGCAGCCATTTCTACTCCAAGGACACTTTGTAATTCTGATATGATGATGCTTAAGACACACTGATTGCTTCACCTGGATGAAAACTATCTTCTCATGTAGGACACTTCTTTTTCTGGGGTAATGTGGAGTGGGGTAGGTTCTTGTCCAAGATCAACTAACACTTCTTCACTAGACATTTTTTCCAGAACTTCATGTTCAGTACATTCAAGTAGTGCCCACTAGGCTAGAAGTTGGCTCACAATCACTTCCCAATCATTTTAAGAAACCTACTTTGATGCACTATTAAACAATTGATTTCACAGCTAAATTATCCAACAACTATCTCACTTCCTTATTTTTATGGTTGGGAGGGGGTATCTGCACAACAGAAACAAGGCATATTTGTTTGATATACAGCTTACCCACATTTCTTATCTATCACAGAGCCCAAGTTTCCCAGCTTTGATAGCACAAGGTAATTTAGATTTTTCTTCCTCAGCACTAATTCTGACATTATTGACCATAAAATAATAATCAGCTTTTCTCTCCTATCTTTAGCATTGCCATCTATTAGTAACAGTTTATTAAATTGCCATGGGCTGACTTTTGTTAAAGATATCTAGTTGTATTGGTCTTATCTGTCAACTTAAAAACAATTTTTCCCTCCTTTGAGTGTATCATTTTATGTGCCATTCTTTAAAAAGAACAAAAACCAACCCAAACCAATCCAAACCAAAGAAACAAAACAGTGTCTCACTATGAAATTCTGGCTGGCTGTCTGGGAGTTCGTTTCCAACTCAGAGCTCTGCCTGCCTCTGTTCTCCTGAGTGCTGGGTTAAAGGTATAAACAACCATGTCTGGCTTGTGCCATTCTTTTTATTTTTATTTTTGAATGCTGGAGGGCCCCTTCCACCACTGAACTAGAACCTTAATCCTATAGATCACTGTGGGTAACATTTTTCATACAGTTTTTATATTGAGGACTTTATCTGCTAATGGGTTGTAAGTAGGCTATAATTATATGCAGGAGAGGTATGTTTCCTGCTTTTCATTAACACACATTTCTACATGTGTAACTAACATTGATTTTAAAATTCCCCAACAGCTTCAATTTGCTTCTATGAGCATCTCAGTTTTTTTAATGTAAGAAACTAATATACATCTTTATTTCTCCTATGCTGTTACATATAGCTTGCCTCAAAACACTATAGTGATAACAACTACATGGTATATATGAGAATAGCATTGTTTGTCTTTTCTCCCTACTTCCTAGAATGCTGTATCCCTTTCCAACTGGGACACAGAAACAGGCAGCAAAGGTGTTGAACAGATTCAGGGCAGACTACGCTTTACGCATGATGTGGGAAACCTTATGCTGAGTAGGAAGGGGACCCTTCTAAGCTCAGGAAGGCAGGAGAGGGGCTGCAAGTGGGAAGAGCCAGGTTAGAGTTCCACAGATGCTTCAGTGTCACTATTCTCCTTACCAATCAGAATCGTGTCCTCACACACATGGACCCATACTTTGACTCCTTTCTGCTATGGTTTGGATGAGGTCTGCTCCATGAGAGTCTGTGTTGGGAGGCTTGGCCCCTAGTGTTATGATGCAGGAGGTGATGCATCCTGTAAAGGTGGGGTCCAGAGCAAGGTCTCTGGAGGCACTGGTTTTGAAAGGGAAGGTAGCTCTAGCAATGAGGAGTTTCTACACCAAAGATGATAAAACCAGAAGCAGCCTGGCCCCTCCTTCCTCACTCTGCTTCCTGATTTGAGATCTGACTTTGCTCCTATAAATGCTTAGGCCTGGGTTGGGGATTTAGCTCAGTGGTAGAGTGCTTGCCTAGCAAGTGCAAGACCCTGGATTTGGTCCTCAGCTCCGGGGGGTGGGGGGGGTGGGGTGGGAGGGGAGGGGGAAGCTTAGGCCACAGTGTGATGCCATCTGCAGCAGTCACCAAAGGCCACACTAAATAGGCTCCTAGATTTTAAACTATGGATCTCTAAACTTTTGAGTTAAACAAACCTCTTTTCTCTGAAAGTTGTCTGGCCTTAGGTGTTTCATTATAATAATAAAACACTGCTGACTAAAAATGCCCTCTCTTCTTTGGCTACACTAGCTCAATTAAACCAAAATATTGATTATATTCAAATCCTACATATTCTGATTCTACAAGATTATAGTTGGGCATTGTGGAAGAAAAACACGAAACCACCTCTCACCCTCAATTTATGACCATGAACCTCATGAAATGGGGTTTTCATCTGCCAGGTAGTCACATTCAATGTTCCTTGCCAGTACATCTCCCCAAACCCCATCAAATCCTTCTCCCTTCTCACTCTCCACCAAATACCTCACTTCCCATTCTACTGAAATAATAAAAGCAATAATAGAATCAAAGAGAACTTGTATCAACACAAATACTCCTCCACTAGCACCTCTACTTTATGGCCTAACCTGCATCCAGAACACTCCTGGACCTACCACTGTAATGTCAGCCCTGTGCACTGGATGACTTATCTGTCATTTGTCATATAGAACTTCCTACTAACAATTCTTACTAGTATACAGGCAGGCCATTTCCTTAGTGTAAAATACACTTCTGTTGACTATATCCCTTGTCAACTATCTCTCCATTGTTTTGTTCTCCGTTGCAATAAAACTGATGCCAATAGACTCCCTCTCTCAAACTTACTTTTTCATCCCGTCTATACCTTTATTAATGTTAAGCACAGGGATTGGATTTATCTCAGTGGTAGATGTTGTACCTAGCATTTGTGAGGCCTCAGGTTCAATTTCCAGTACCACAAAAGGAAAAAAGTTTAATATATCATTCACAATACAATGGTCAAACTAGGAAGTTAAGTTTGCCATCTTCCCAAAGGTACTCATTATTTTCTCTCTCTTAACAGGATCCTTACAGACAACTTACTAAACACATGTAACTCAGCTAATTTCCCGTTCTTAACACTCAGGGTCCTCCTACCTCTTGGCTCCTCTTTATTTTCTCCTAGGTTAAGCCTCCTTTGGTATTCTATTCTGTAATCCATATTCATTTCATTCATGGTTTCATTGTTTATGGATGTTCTATATGCTGATGGTCTTCATCAATAAGCATGGATCTACCTTCAAAGCATATTCAGAATCTGACATTTTACCAGCATTACCACATTGGTACAAACCATCACCATCCCTTTCCTGAAATGCTGCACTAAGATCCCGACATTTCTGTTTTTCAATAGAGTAATTTAGGTGGTTCTATTAACTATAATCTAGTTTGTATTATTCCTTTACTCTCACCATTCATGAAATGGGTCTTCATTTCCCTCAGAAGAAACAAAACAAAAGCCACCCAAATCTTTGAATGTGCAGAACCTGTGGCCCACAGCCATCCCCACCTCATCTCTGAACTTTTATTCACTTGCTGATGTGTAGCTGAACTGGCCTCCTTGTCACTTTTCAACATGCCACACTCATACTCAAGTCTTTGATCTTGGTATTCCCTCTGCCTGGAACTTCTTTCTCTGATATCTGACAGGCTAGCTTCTCTATCACAAAGTCCGTTCAAACTGACTTAATGAAGCTTTTCCTGGACACAGACGTTCATAAATTGTAGCACCTTCTTGAGTGTCCAATTCCCTTTGCCCAGTTTGACCTTCCCTTTTCTACAGCATATAGTGACAACCTTCTAATATACACTATGATTTACTTACTACAAACTCTACTGCCTACTATGTCCCAAGTATCTATACCAGAATCTGAATGAGAACAGGTTCAATAGATATGTACAGACAAAGGAAGCCATAGGGGTTAAGATAGGAAAGGTAGCCCAGATTCCAGGCCTACAACTCCACCACTGTAGTCCAGTCAGAAAGAAGCCTACATTGTCAACTGGAGGAATTCTGAGTTTCCAGCAAATCAAAATGCACTCATTCCGACCATAAATATCTAACAAGAATCATTTTCTCTATCAATCGGCAGTTGAGTATTCTGAGGAAGTTTTTTTTTTTTTTTTACACAATTTCTTTTATACAATAGTCTGTTGAAAATTAGTATGTATAAAACAAAGCAATTGTGAAGATTCTTCAAAGTATCCAAAAGAAACCATTTTTTTCTACAATGTTAGACTGCAGCTTTTCAGTTTACATTCAGCCTTTGTGCTGGGTTCTTAGTTAATACTGTTTATTTACCATTATCTCTAGCACTGATGACCTTCTGTTACATACTTTGACCTTGGTCCAACACTGGTGTCAGTTCTAATTCACTCTGGCCCGTATTTACTATCAGACATCAATATACAAGACAATTTCACTTTTTAAATTGTTATCCCTTCATTTATCCATCTGTGTCTCCAACAATGATGCTTTCCTCAATAAAGGTGAAGTTCCAGGCAGAGGGAATACCAAGATCAAAGACTTGAGTATGAGTGTGGCATGTTGAAAAGTGATGAGGAGGCCAGTTCAGCTACACATCAGCAAGTGAATAAAAGTTCAGAGATGAGGTGGGGATGGCTGTGGGCCACAGGTTCTGCACATTCAAAGATTTGGGTGATTTATTCCTCACTATCTCATAGCTTCAAAATAAAAAAGATCTATAAGCATAACATAATTCATCTTTAACATTATAATTAATAGCTAGTACCTAGACTGTTTAAAATAACTTTCTAGAAGTCATCAAAATGAACACTGTAATCACTTTTATTAATGAATGCCAAAAATGCTACCTGAAGTTTAACACCAGTATGATGATGTCTTCATTTCTACTGCAACCTATGACATTGTATGTGTACCTATGTATGTAGGTAATATAATGGTAATATAATTTCAATTTGGAAATTTTGGTTTTCTCAATAAAAACAGATTTTCACTCTCAAACTAAAACCCTTATTAAAAAAACAGAAATTTCATCAAAAATAATGTCTTTTTCATTAGGAGAGCTATTCAATCCAGAACTAATAGTAGATTCATATCCTTACTGAGTATCTAGTAACACCTCACAAAATCAAAATTTTCTCCCATATGTAATTAATGTTACTTAATGGGTATTAAAAACAAAGCGAAGTGGATGAAGAAAGAAGAAAGTTAGGGAAATGTCATAATGCATTTGCAGATGTGCCTGAGTCAGATAGCAGAACTGAGCACCCAGCTCTGTTTTTTTTTTTTTTTTTTTTTTTTTTTTTTTTTTTTTTTTTTACTGACCATTTCTTATTTCTCAGTCCTCTTTCTGCGAGAAGAATTTGAAATAAGGATCTGAAATACACTTCCCTCAAGCCTTTCTGAAGTCTGCGTCTTCCTATTCTTTGGTCTCTGATGAATAGCAACAACCAAGAAAGGCTTTTCTCTGCTTCATTTCCCCCACAGCATTTGTTATATACAGAACCTGAAATTTCATTCTCTTCTTGCCTGTTGTCTGTCTACCCTATCACAGCATAGGTTCTGGGAGGTCATAGGCTGGGCCGGTCATGTCTGTTTCTCTGCTTCCTGTGGTAAGACTAATGTCTGCCACATGAAAGTGCCAATAAACACTTGCTGAATGATCAAATAATACTGCCCAGCTATAAGGTGTGTTGATTAGATTAAATAAGACAATGAAAAGAAAGCTTGAACTCCCCATGACAAACATTCAAGAAACAATAGCTATGGCTCCAATCTTTTATTAGCATTCACTTTACTGACTGTGACTGTCTAATTTAAGAAATGCTAGAATGACAATGCTCTGGTGCAGAGTGGTGCCTGTCAGACTCCAGTACAAGAGTCACCTAGAGGGCTTGTTAATACAGACTTCTGGCTTATCCCCAGAGCTTCTGAGTCCACAGGTCTAGAGTGAAGCCCAAGAATTTGCACTGCTAATGAGTTCCCAGGCGACACTGTTGCTCATGGATGCTGATAGCCTGGAGACTGCACCTTACAAAGCAAAGTATGGGGTGTAAGATTTTAGTATTAAATATCAGTGTCTACACCTTAACTGAGTAGTCATATGGTTATGATATTCAAAAACAATAAATGGGCTGGAGAGATGGCTCATCACTTCTGAGTGTGTACTACTCTTACACAGTTACAGAGGACCTGAGTTTGGTTACTAACTCTCTGCTGGGCAGCTCAAAATCATTTGCAACTCCAGCTCCATGGGATCTGATGCCCTCTTATGGCTTCTGTGAGTACCTACATTCATGTGCAAAAACCCAGACAGACACATACATAAAAATTTTAAAAAAAATCTTTAAAACAAAAAACCAATGAATAATTAAAATTTGCCATCATGATTAAGCTACTCCTGCATTCTCTTACATTTACTTACGTGTGTGTGTGTGTGTGTGTGTGTGTGTGT